>CAHIKZ030004892.1:595000-660000 GCA_903632075.3 Acanthosepion pharaonis | reverse complement strand
AAAAGGGAATAAATAAATGAATGAAAACTTTTGGGATGAAATGCCACTTTGCTGGGAATTTTAGTAGTGGGCTGATATAGTCATGTGGAGCGATGAGCTGTTTGTTGAGATATAGAGTATCAGAGTCATAGAGACAGTTGGAGAGAGTGGCAGTTAGAATCAGAGATGGAAAGTGGAGCAGTTGGAGTTCCTGCTGTTTAAAGGGAAGATCTCAACTATTAGTGTGTCATGAGAGAAAACAAAAGTAGCATTGAAGATACCCCAACTGTCACTTACCTACCCACGCAGATAGTGCCAGGTAAACCCATGAATAAAAAACTAATTTTATTGAAAACAGGATTTGTGTTTTTATTTCTTGCCATGGTGATATTTCATTTCCTGTTTCTTTGTTGAACATACAATGGAACCATCCCAGTTTTTGTTTACACTGAGACAGAAGGGAATCAAAATACATCATTGGGTGAAATTGTTGAGTCGATGAAAAACTGCTCAATGGCTATGGGCAAATGTTTACATTTAATTTGGTTAATGATAAAGATAGAATATTTTAGTACTGCAAATTTTGTATAAAATTTCAACTTTGATAAAAATTGTTCTGTTTATTTGACCAAAAACACTTGCAATATTCTTGAAAAGTTGAAACAGGTATTGTACTCTCTGTCATTAACAAGGTTATTGTAATCACAAAGGTAGGTTCATTTAACATTTTAGAAATCTCCTTTTGAAGATTCAACACTTTTCTGTGTTCACCATAATAAACTTGATTTATATTAATTAGAAATTACAAATCAACTGTTTGTTATGAGTAATTACAGGAAGTTAGAATTGTGAATTCTTATCACTAATATAAATAATACTGCAGATTAACTTGAAGGATAAATATAGAAGTTCTAGTTACAAAACAGTGAAAACAGTTAACAAGAGGTTGATGCTGCTCATTCCTTCAAATTATAAAATCAACGTAGATTCATATGGATTGAAATGAGAACAAGTGGAGTAACAGAAGAAGGAAGCTTCAGATTACAGATTGAATGATTTCAATTTTCTGCCAATATCTGTGTACAATTTGGTTAAATATATGTTGTATTGATTTATATTAATAATAGTCATTTATTTACAGTAGTCATTACTAATTTTGATAAATACAAATCAGTAGACTGCACAAAATATTTATTCTGTGTGCTCATCAATTTGTCTTCAAATAGCCATGTTTATTCAAAAATGAGTTGTTAGCAAATATGCCAAGCTATGAGATGTCTTAATGCAATTGGTCCTTAAGAGATTTCAGTTGTTAACTCCCTGGAGTCCTGACCAAATTGTTGAAAAATCTGGATATGTGATGTTAGTGCAATTAAATTTATATATCTAAAAAACTGTTGAAAGTTAATTATTACAAATTGATTTTATATGAAAGTAAATTGAATTGATTTCTCTTTCAAATGATACCAAATTTAGCCTCTCTGGTATTACTGGTTCTGAGAAATGGTTTTGGAAATCTATAACTGTGTAAAAGTTGTAAATTTCCAGTACCTCCATTTAATCATGTATTGTTACCCAATTGCAGGCACATACATGCACTCCCTGCCTTTTTTTTACATTAAGATTCACCCTTTATAAAGCCCTGAGGTCACTTGAGGTAAAGGATTATGTTAGGAGGTAATTTGTGTATATAGGAATGGAAGATAATGGTTAATCATAGACTTGAACAGGTTAAGATTGTAGTAATCAGGAAAACATCCTCTTGGGAGTCAGTTCCGTAGAGCAGTGGTTCACTGGAAGAAGCTGTTAGAGTAGAACGTACTTCTCACTGATGGAATGGGAAGGAAATGGGGGTGGTTTGCTACTATGTAAGTGGCATGGTTTATCCTTGCCATGAAAGCTTGAATTGGTTCATCCAAGAACTTTCTGTGGAAGTGTGATAGAACAGCAAGACGTTTGTCAAATCCTGTTCATGGGAAAGCAGTTGGAGGGTGGAGAATAATTTGTCATCCACAAGGATTTGAGGACATCTTTGGATTCCTGAGCTGATTGTAAGCATGTGAAACTTGCAGATGCTTCTGGCCTTAAAGTGTTAAAAGGATAAATTATCTTTTTAAATGAAACAATCAAAAATTTAAATTATATTTCAAACTGAAGGTTAAATATTTAAATCATAAAGAATTGATTCTTAAACAATATTTTAGGTTTTGTCAGACAATAGAATTCTTCCTTTTTATTATCATGTTTGAGAAACGCTTTCATTGATGCCAACAAAAGCAATGTGCAAATTTTTTGCCTTAAACACTAGAGTAATTCCTTTCATTGTTAATCAGATCATTTTACTCTTTAATTCTGGACAATAAAAGAATATTTATTACAAATCTGAAATTCCCAAAAGCTAAATAAGTGCTCGTTAAACATTATATATGATTTTTAAACTAAAATGTTGACATACTTGCACAAATACAACAATGCCAGAATGATTGCTTTTGAAGAATTCTATCAGTGTTTAGATTCAAACTTATTCAATGATATGTCTAGTCTTGAGTCTTTTGCAAATGCGCAAAAAGATTGAGGAAAGAATAGACATGTATTTTTGAAAGCTTACAATAAATGCTAAAAACAAAACATTTTACATTAACTAAAAGGAAAAAACTAAACAATAATGGATTAAAAAATACATTTTTGGTAAGTTAAGAAAGTACATCAAATAAAAAACATTCTGCGAATTCCTTTGAAGCTATATTCGGGAAAGATAGCAAATGTTAGCCAGAATGTTAAATAATAGGCTTAATTCAAAGTTCATTTTTGTTTCAATGTTAAGTGTCAACATGTAATATTATTTACATTGTTTTTATTGTATCTGTAGTTATTTAGAGTATAAAGTACAAAGCAAAATGAAACTTCCCTAGCATAGAACATTGATTGTCCAACATAACATGAGATTTTGTTCTCATTTTTTCATGAAACTCTAGCTACATTTTAAATAAAAATGTGTTCGAATCTAGTAGTTCATAGGATTTAAATCTGGTGAGTTTGGAGGCTCCAAGTTTGTTGTTACATGAGTCTAAATATTATCTGACAGCCATTCTTGGGTTATGTGGGCTTTGTGGGAAAGTACTTAATCTTGTGGAAACACATATGTCCTTCTATGACCTACTTCAAATATCCAGTGCTTAACAACTGTCTTCAGTAACCCAAATTTTCTGGTAGTATTAATCCTAAGACCCTGTGAAAAGATGTGAAGTAGCATGACATGATCTTCATTACATATCATTCTTAAAACCATCACAGATGCTGGTGTGCATCACCCTAGGGGTGTCAGAAGGATCTGCATGTAACCATCTGCTATTTCACATGTAAGACTTTTGGGCTTCGTTGAAATTTTTCTCATTAGCAAAGGACCCAAAGCATTCGATGTTTGTGATGGTTTTTAACCTTGTTAAGTAAACCACTTGTCATGGATTGGATGGTTTTCTTATCTTTGAAGGCATTACTGATTCTTCTTTGTATTTTATCAAGAATCTCTAAATATATAGCAGGAGCACCAGATCATATATGGCAGCAATATTCAAAGCATGACAAATGGTAGATTTATAGGTATGTAAGATAGATTCTGATGAGAAAAATTGTCTAGCATAACATAGTGAACAAACTTTCCTAGCAGAAGACCTAACAATTGATTCAATATAATCTTTTCATTTCATGTCAGCAGAAAACATTAGCCCAAGAAGGCATAATGAGTCACTCTCCTGAAGGTTAGCATCAGCCATGCTGGTGGAAAGCAGAAAGGGTTCTCTCAGATGATTAATAGAAAGGAGTTTCATTTTGTCTATATTTCAGAGATGAGGTATTGTAATTATTTACATTATTTATATTGTTTAGACTGTTGTCCTCATCTTTATTGCCATATTCATGACAACCTTCTTCGGGTGATTGGAATTTCGAACTGAATCCTTTATTTCGTCCGCCAGGGTAGATATTGCAATAAAAATGAGGATAACAACCTGAACAATGTAAATAGTTTCATTTTGGAGTTATTAAAATTAACAAGCCATTCCTTGACCTTATTAAACTGATCAGGTTTAATATTAAGATAGGAGGAAATAGTTATTTCATCAGCATAGATACTGAATTGAGAACTAACACTATCAAGATAGTCATTGATGAAAATTAGTAACAATGTATGTCCAAGGATACAGCTCTTGGAGATGCCTGTATTAATGCAAAAAGAAGAGTGGCTATTCAAGACAACATTCATTTCACAATTTGATAAAAAAGACTGAATCAGTTTAAAAATTCATCCAGAAATGCCATTACATTTCAACTTGTGAAGAAGACCAGTATGCCAAAACCTGTCAAATACCTTTGAGATAAGCAACAGCCTGAGCTTCATCATTCTTATCTAAAGTTTGATAAACTATTTCATCAATAACCATTAACATATCAGCAGTAGACCTAGAGAAGTGAAAGCCATATTACTTATCTGAAAGAAAACTCTGTAAAGGGAGAAGCATAACCAGTTCAGAATTGATTAGAGCCTCTAGTACTTTGCCAACAAAGAGGTAGAAGGCTAATAGACCATTAGAATAATCAGATGGTTTGTTTGCATTCTTAAAGATTGGAACTATAGAAGAGGATTTCTAACAAGCAGGAAAGTAAGAAGCAGCAAGGCATTTATTGTAGAGTTTAGTGAGTACACGAGTCAGTTCATGGGGCACATTTCTTGAGGAATATTGCAGAGATGTCAAATCCACATGGTTTATAAAGATCCAGTTTAATGATGATAGCAGAAAACATGGCTGAAGTTATATGCATATCACTCAATAGAGACTCAGTTCTAAATGGAAAGTCAGATGAGTCAAGAGTAGAATTTGAAGAGAAATTTCCGAACAAAGCATTTTACTTTATCAGTAGATGTTAACACCTCAAATTGAGTGAAGAAAGAAGGGATAGAAGACATACTCTTATTTAAGACACTATTACAGAGCTGTCAGTAACCATGAGAGCCAAACTTGTTTGAGGCTATTTATACTATTTAGACTGTTATTTTTGTTGTCATATTCACAACATTTCAGCTATTGTACATCCTAGCCTTCTTCAGGTAATTGAAATATCAAACCAACTGGGATAGATTGTTCTAGTTCCATGTGCCATGCCTCTTCCAGATATTTTTATTTTGGTTATTTCCCTTTCACTCAACTTTCCAAGTTTTTGTTCACCTCTGCTGTGGCCAGGTATTGAACTTGTAACTCTTTGGGTCAAGTCACTGGATTACTTCAGCCATGTGCCCTTGACCAGAAAACTAGTCTAAAAGCATTGGTCAAAGTAATCCATTGACATGACCCAAAGAGATGGCTGGAGGGTACAACAGCCAAAAATCTTGATGGCTTTAACTCTAGAAGAAGCCTCTGTGGCATAATTCTAGGAAGGTTAAGAATAACAATCCAAGGGTCACCACAACAGAATGTTACCCAAACCATCATACAGCCTTTATTGTTTTGTTGATTTTCCACAATGCACCCTGCTGCCATCTCTTTTCCAGGATAACAATATGCACACATATCTTGTCAACAGATATCTTGCTTCAGCAGAAAGTTAAATTCTTCAGGCTGGACAAACTTCTTCCATTGATACAAGGTCTAGTTTTGACACTTTTAGAGATGCATATTGGTTAGCATGGGTATTCTTAGTCTGTAGCTGTGCAGCCTCATACACAACAAGGATCAGTGTACTGTGTGTTGTGACACATTCCTTCCTTTACCTTGATTAAAGCTATCTGCAATGTGAGCCATAGTATCCTTTCTGTTTGCTTATATTTGTTGAGACAATTTGTTTGACAAGTCTTAACTGCCTAATGCCATGTCAGCAATTGGTAAATTTTCTCTCTTTGAAACCATGTTGATAGGCTCTCATCATAATTGATTATAAGTACCTCACAAGCAGTGCCATTTCAGAAGTGCTCTGACTTAGTTTTCTGGACATAACAATTTGCCTTTTTGTCAAAGTCGCTTAAATCTTTTTCTCTCTATAACTTCAGCATTCAACATATAAAAATGAAATATTTCTGGCTGTATACCTTTGAACCTGATATACACAAGTATTTGTCATTCTTGCCACATATTGCTGGTCATAATGTTTTTGCTCCTTAGCATAAACACAAATCTAGAACAAGAGGACATTAACAATTAGATAAAATTTATTTATAGCCAGAGAGAGACATTTGCCAACACTTTTGTCCATGTTTTTCCTGAGATTTTTCTCCTATAAATGGCACTTGAGTGAATATCGTAGTATGTTTAAACTTAAAGTAATTCTTAAACAACTTTAAATTACTAATATAAAATTACTTAAATATAGATGTGAATCCTATTAGTGATAATCAGGAGTAGTAAATTAAAAGTAAACATAAAATCCATTATAAAAATTGGTCATTTATAACAATTCCTCAGAATTTTGAAGTGCTGTGTTGATATTTCTGTTTAGTGAAAATTTATCAAGATTAAAAAATAGGAATTCAAAGAAATTAGGTAATTATTATATTTCTTGATTTTTTGTTAGAACTGAATTCTTTAATGATGATTAATTATAACAATATAGAGAAAGGAGTTTTTAATGGAAACTATCCAAAAATGAAAAAAACAAAGGCATTTTTCCATGAAATCCAATCTACAAAGAATTTTTATTTATTTTTTAAAAGGAGGAAGGAAGTTCCCATGAAAATATATGGCTTTTTATTCCATTAGTGTTTGTGTATGTCTGTAAACATAAAAATTTGAAAAAAAAAAAAAATTTACAGTTGGGCTTTTAATATTACAATGTCCAAAATGAACAAGTCTCCAATTTTTGGTCAAGAATGTCTAGCTATAAATTCACCAGACTTAAATGTAAGGTTGTGTGATCTTTTATACATGTAATTTGAATTTTTTTTACCAATGTGATATGACTAATCTTTATTCTGCTCCCACCTTTATTCTGATAAGAGATATTTCAACTTATACTAAGTTAAAACTGAATACTTACAGTTAATATTGTACTATCATTACCCTAAGAAAGCTCTCCTAACACAGGTACTAGAAGGAGAAGACCCTACCAACCCTAGACTCCTAAAAGTAGCTTCTGTCAAATTAACTTTACTTTTAAGTTAGTATTAAATCTAATGTGGGTAGGGGATGCTGATACAACCACTGAGCAACCTATGTTACTCCCACTTCTCTCAGTGGTTCTTTTAATTCTCATATATGAGCGAGATTGTCTCAGTACTTGAGGTCACAGACTAATACAATGTTTCTGATTCAATGAGGAATTCTGTTTTCTGGGTAGATGAGACATATGTATACTTGGAGGATTATACTGCTATCTTCTTTCCTGAATTATTTATCCCATCATTAAGGGTGCTGGAGGTAAATATTTTCTGGGTTTGGCATTATCTGCCTGATAGTCAGTTATCAAAACCTTTTAGTAACTATAAAGGAGTCCACCCTATCAGCAGGTATATAATATTGGGGTATTGTACTGCCATTTAATGAATGGGTTCTAGACCATGCTGTAGTCTCCAGTGAGGCAACTTGATGTCATGATGTAAGGTATAGTTACGACTGTTTATCTGGATGATTTAATCCAGGTTACAGATGCACACATCAGTGGGTGGGACTGTCTCCCTACCTAGTCTACAACTCCAGCAATAGGCACAGATAGGTTTGCATCCAGTTCACACATCTCCCCAGTCTTTTGAACAGGAGTAGGAACTTATCCCTTGTTTTCAGTTTAGGATTGTGCTTCTAGTTCCTTCTAAAGTTTATTTCAGTTCTATACTTTTGACGTTTCTGCTTTAACTCTGAAGTTTTATTTACTAATTATTTTTTCCTCCACAATCGGGGTAGATAGTTCACCTATTGTCTCGTTCACACTCCTTTAATTCCTTCAAAAACCTTTTCCTTCTCTTTCAGTTCTGGTGACCCCTTGTGTCTTGGTGGCATTATCTCCTTGTTTGGGATGGTGCCACTTACCCTGTAACCCTATACCTTGAGTGGTTCTTGGGATTCATGCAAGATGAAAATCATTGTTAAAAAAACAATAGGGAATTAAAAAGATCATGTCAAATAAAAGTTCTTAAATAACTGGTTTCACTAAATTTTTCCGATCATCTTTATAGCATAGGCATACCTAGAAGTGAAGATGAGATTGGCAGTTTGCCCAAAGCAGCAAGTTTGGTGAGGTGGCATTTAGGCAAATTAATATAATGAAGTAGCATGTAAAATTAGTTGTGCCAATTATTCTTCTCATTCCATTTGTGCCATTCTTGCCTAAATTGTTTAAGTAATACACTAGACATTTACTTTGTGGGTTACACTATGAGTCAGTTAATGTTTGGGGATTTTTTTCATAGTGCCTAGTGTTAATATAATAAAATTTTATCCTAAAAATTGTTAATTACTAAATGTTTATTTTCTAATTATTTTTAAAGTATGTTTTTCCATATTGCATTTATTGTATCAAAATATATGTTTATAATTGAAATGTCATCCAATTTTGGAATGTTATTTAGAGGATCAACAATTTCTACTCCTGCCCAAGGTGGAGCAAATACTAAGTACACTACTGCTTTATAAACACATATTGAATGTGAATGTGAAGTCTTGAAAATTTGGTTCATTTCTTGGTATTATATTTTTTTTGTGACTTTTACATTCCTTATTGCCCAGTTCACACTCCTACCCGGTCTTTTGAACAGGAGTAGTGGTTTATCTATCAGAAAAATAAATTGGAAATTGATGCCTGTGATCTCAAATATATACAGGATGATAATAATAAAAACAACAAAAGAAAGAAAATAACTCAGTAGTGAATTATCATGAAATTTCTTTCATTCTGGAACAAGTGATAACAAGTCCACATGAAGGTTAACAATGTGCAAAACAAGACAGAAAAAGAAAACAAATAACAAACGTTCAAATGTTTATAGAAATAAGAAAGAGAAACTTTATTTACAATATAAACAAAAGTTATATATAGACAAAAAAGAATAATACATGAATTGCACTAATAATGGGTTTAAAGTGCTATGAGATTTTTCCCAGCAATTAAACATCAAACATAAAACTAAAAGTGATTTTTTTGTACAAGCAGAGTGAAAAGCATAACTCAGCTACTTTCGTCTTAACTTTTTATAAAAAGTTTCAAACAAACACTAGGGTCTTACTAACGGATTTTAAATTTAATTTAACCCTTTAAGTTTCAGCATACTTTGCTGGGTATAATGCATGTTTTAGGGCATACAAAAAACAGCTTTCTTCATGAAGAGATCAGACCACTCTGTTTTCTGAGGTAGTGAGTTGTCATGGAGACATGGACCTCTCCCTGCTGCGACATATCAGCGAATTGCAGTAGGAAGGAATGATGACATCACTCTCACTTCTGCCTATAGGCACTTGTCAAGAAAACTCATCAAAAAGCACAAACTTGCTCTTTTATGAGTATATCGAAGGTCTGGGTAAATTCAAATGAGTCAATTTGCATAACACACAAGAAGACCCTCTACATTGGCAAAATAAAGAGATCAGTTACCTTTTCTTTTCTTTACTTTTCCCGCTAGTATACAAAAAAAAAAAACAATCACCATTAAAGCAGACAATAATAATGTTGGTGATAAAAATATTGTTAAACTTGCAAACAACACATCTGCTGATATTTTGAAACTTGTATACGTTATTTTTTAATTTTAAAATAAAATACATATCCACAAAATATGTGTACATATGAAAATATAACAAAATGTTTATTATTATTTTAATTTCAGTTTTTAATTTTCAGCATATCCCTTATTCTCTATTTAAGATTGGGTTTCTAGTTTTTTCTAAAGTTTATTTCAACTTTATACTTCTAACTAACATCTCTGCCTAAACTCTGAAATTTTATTTACTATTTACTTTTAATTTTTTTCCTTAATAGGAGTAAATAGATTTTTCTATGACCCTGTTCACACTCCTCCCCGGTTTTTGGAAGAAGAGTAGAGGTTTATCTCGTTTTCTGTTTAAGATTGGGTTTCTGATCTCCTCAAAAGTTTTTTTCATTCTTTTTCACTCCCAGTAGCCCCTTGTGTCTTAGTGGCGTCATTGACTTGTTTGCTGTGAATTGATTTAAAAGAAGAAAAAGAAAAAAAATTGGTAGGCGGTATTTAATTTTGCAAGATATCTGATGTTTCCAATATTTTTACTATTTGTTGTAGAGTTTAGATTTTTATATAATGTAAGTTCTACCAACCACTGACGGAAGTTTTGTTTGTATGTAGTTATTTTTATAAAACTGTATAAATTGTAGTTTGTTGTATCTGGAGTGAAAGGAACTTTACGAATTTTGTCTAAGGCATTTCATAGTTTTGTGTATCATATGCATATTGATACAATGAAATATTTAGAATTAATGAGCAATAAATGCTTCACTTACTTTTATGTAATAATTGACTATATAAAAATAACATGTCTTTCCACTATAATTAGTCTTGATGAATAGATGCTTTAAAATATTAACAGATATTATTTTCCCTGCAAATCTACATTAGTGTTTTCAAAGTAATGCTTGAAATTTGAACTCAGTTAATGTGTAGAATATCTTGGAACCAATTTACTTATAGCTTTAATATTTTATACATTTTATTACTGAAGTGAAGATTTTGATCATTACCACTTTTTATTAAATGTTTTCCGATTATACAAGAAAGGACTACAATTTTAAGACAGATTTCTGAACATTAAACAAAAGCATGACAATGAAATATAGAAGGTCAGTCAGTTAATTGATTTTTACATTAAGTTGGCTTTGAATATAGTTTATCAAATTCAACATATATTAGAAAAGAAAAGAGATTAAGTTAATAACTTGATAGTTTTATTATTATTTTTATCATTTTTCAAATAAATAGATTGCTTGTGTTAAGGTATCTGATGATGCACTTATCACATTTGTCCCAGTTGTTGTTTGAAATTGCGTTTTAACTACATTTGTTATAGTCAGCACGGAATTGATTTTGAACTTTATTCTTGTCAAACAGGCACCACAGTAATTACATTAGATAGGAATGGAAAACTTACACTACACAGCAACAAAACCGGTTATGAAAAAAAAAATGCAATGTTTATTTTTGCACTTCTCAATTGAATCTATCAGTTGATTGCGTGCACGTGTTCCGGGGATTTTTGCTTGTTTTAACAAACACATTTGTTGGTTATCTCAACAGTTTTAAATGGAAAAAGACACGTTTGTGAATTTATTTTCTGTGGGATAACTCAATAAGCATCTTTATATTGGAACAATATTAAAGAATATTTAAGGATTAAGCATGTAGAAATGATAACAAACATTTTTCTGAAATAAAAATTCCTTTTCACTACAGAACACCACCATCACCAATAACAACAAATACTAATACAGTAGTAGTAGGGGCAGGAGTAGTAGTAGTAGTCAGTAATAGTAATAGTTAATTACTGAGATAATTTGACATGGGAAGAATAGTTCTCTTCCATTTTAGCATTTGACATTTTCTTGGTATATAACAAATAATGAATTACTTCCCTTATTATTTGGTTTTATAACTTATGAACAGACACTGGAACCAATTATTCAATGAATTTCATTAGCATAACAAAGCGAATTTCTTTTCATGACTCAGATTTGTTTTTCAATGAATCGACAATGTATCCTTTTTCTTGTGAACAAGAAAAGGATTAGCTTTCGAGTTTGTATTATCATCGCACGAAATATACTTTGAGTACAAGTCGAATCCATGTCAGATCTTTGTTTTATTTAATGTCAGAGGAAAAGAATTTAAAAATACCACAGAATGATCTCTAAATTTCGAATAAAACTATAATTCATTAAAATCATTCATTAAAATGTTTAGTGTTTACTTATTTTCCGATCCTTTTTTCAAATTCACAATTCTAAAGTAAGAACATTTTCTGGGAACAAAGCCATGTTTCTTACTGCATTTGTCCAATGAGAAAGACGCTGTCACCTTTGGTGTTCCATTAGTACACTTATTTTAATTGAAAAGCAAAAAGAACAGATATGATCTTTATTTTTATTCAGAATATTATTCCCAGTTTCTTCTCGAAATGCAAATGTACTCCCAGTGTCAAATTATAATTGGGACTCATATCTAAAGTTAACTTGGGTAATTTGCTTTTTAAGCCTCGCGCTAAGTATCTAATAAAAATTTCCCGAATTGTTATATTTTGGTATAAATGTACATGCTTAATTAAAAAAAAAAATTGATTAAATCTACTGTTTTGGAGTTATCGGGAATAAAAGTCCGGACTCATTCGTGTCATGGCAGCCATTAATTATTTACACCTAACTATTCGGCAAATTTTTATTAGATATTTAGCGCCGGGCTTAAAAAGCAAACTACCCGTTAACTTTTACGAAGTTCTCAAGAAATGATTCTTAAAAATTTTATTGAATTCGGTGGAATGTTTTAACAACGCTCTTTCATTCGCTGTTGCGGTTTTTTTCTTTCTTCGTAGTGCAAAGACACATTCTGTTATAGTGAGGGTGAACTATGAAAAGAAAGGTTTATTCTCCCATTTACGTTTCACACATTATGGACTTTATTTGCGATATAATGACACCGTATTTCATGGGCGGAACAGAAGAGCTGATCGGAAAAGGAATTACAAACATACCTTTTTCTTAGAATGAATTTTATAATGCTACGTCGTACACAAAATTACACAAACATTTGTCCAACGCAGAAAAATTATAACATATATGCAACAACAATGTGTATAAAAGGGGAACATTAATTGTAATATTTCCCGAAGGGATAACTGGAGTCACAGCGGTTTCTCCATAAAGCTGGTGAAGCCATGTGGTTTTTCCTGTAAGACCTACCGCAGTGACCTAGGGACACCGTTCTCCTCCAGGCTCTGCATCGTAACTGGCCTTCGTTACTCTATCCCCTGACATCCCACTCCGGTCGTCACGTGACCCTAGTGACTATCTCTATGAAAGGGAGATAATCGCATATAGTATCCTTACAATACCCGTTCACTAAACAGGTTCTACAACCTACCACAAGGGGTTACTTTTATTCTGCTTGTTGTTGATATAATAGAAATGTGACTAGCTTGATTGAAGCATTAGCACCAGGATGGGACAAATTATGCAGATTGAAGAAATCTTCTGGAACGAAGGGGCGTAATCGCCCGGTGCTGATGTCACACTCAATCTTGAAATCAGTTTTCGGGATCTGTATCTTCGAAAATTTCAAAGATTTTGAGTTGTTCCGAAGAAGCTTTTTGGGTTGTTGGTCCTTTGATTGTTCTTATTCCATGCATGTGTCTAGCAGGAAAGAATTAATGCCACGGAATAGGGTGTCTGCAGGGACGTTCCTTTGACAAAACATATCTGACGTAAACTGCATCAGGTAATCCAGATGCTTGGCTTCACGTGTTGCATATTTATCTAATGTTGACTGGAAAACACTGAGTAAGGTTTTGTGGTCTGTGAGTATGTGGAAAGTTCGCCTTTCTGACAAATGTCGAAAATAGCAACCTGCTGAATAAGCTGCCAAGAGCTCTACCTCTTGTTATTAAGTAGTTACCGCAATTGGGTCAAAGAGGTGGGGCTTACTACCATGTGTTGCATGTCACGGTGGAAAGAATAGGTATATTACTGCGGGTAGGAGGAATGGTCAAAATCAAATTCATCTTAGAGGGGAGGAAGAAAGCGGCCATATTGAAAATATTTGCGTTAGCGCATGACCCAACAGAATAAAAATATATGGAAACAGTTTTCTGTCATAAAATATATGTACAACGGTGTAAATGCCGTTAATATCCGGCGTTTGTGTAATTAAAAAATATGTATTGCCGAAATTCGTTCCTACCACGCCGAAGAGCAGCATATAAAAAGGCATGTCCATTAACCTATTTAACTATAGAAAGTGTACACGTGTAAAAAAAAAATTCCTACGGGCTCCATAAAATATGGGAAATGTGACAAAAAATGTTATTCTATAAAAATTAGTAAAAAACAGGTAAAATCCGTTAGCCCATTAGTAAAAGTTGTATTTAACTTTACTATATTTATCTCAAAGCTAAAATAGAGGCAAAGAAAAAAGCCAAGTGGGAAGAACGAAATTGTTCTTATATACAAGCTCTGAATGAATACGTGGACGGAGAAAAATATCCACAAGTACAAGTTATTAAATAGTCTGAGGCGTATTTAATACAAACCTCGTGAAGTCCCAGGTTAATGTACCAAGAAATGGTAATTATTTAGCTTATTAGATAAATACGAGGTGTTTTTAGTTGCCAAAACCTTCCGTGACAATAATATCGTCCTTTTCTTTCCGTCATTTATCATAATGAAAAATCCTTGTTAAAATCATATTTCGTTAATTAACACGTTGTGAACAGAAGTTTATGGAGTTCTCTGCAAGAAATGGACATTTCATATTTACTTGCTTGTTCACGTGGCGTCGTGATCATCAATATAACGAGAGAGAGAGAGAGAGAGAGAGAGAGAGAGAGAGAGAGAGAGAAACGAGAGAACTATGAGAAGAATGGTTTATTCGTCTACTTACGTTTCCTTCATTATGTGTATTATTATATCTGTAATATAATGGCACTGTATTTCACGGACGGAACAGAATAGCAGAAAGGTAAAGGAATGACAAACATACTTTTTTCAGAGAGAGTTTTATAAGTCGTACACAAAATTATATATACATATATACACGTGTCCCACAGAGAAAAAATATAACATATATGCAACAACAAACAGTGTGTAAAAAAAGGAATCTTACTGGAGTTACAGCGAGAAATGGTGAGACCAAATGTAATTTTTCCTGCTTCTCCAGAGGGTCTACCTCTCTATCCTCTGATGTCACGTGACCCCACTGACTTTATCTCCACGCCTTTAGTATTCTTACACTGTAAAACAACCACAATCAAGTGAACTTTCTTCATGAAAAGTAACTGAACTAAAATAGTTATCAGTTCAAGAAATCGTGGCACAAACGCTAAACCAGGGGTCCCTAAAGTGGTCGATATCAATCCCTGGATGGGAATACGACTATCCAGAGTGGGGTGGTTGGTAAATGCCTTGGGGTCAAATGAGGTTAAAAAATAAATCGTGGTGACTTACGACAAAACCAATTTCCAACCAAATACGTAGCAATCCTCACCAAACACATTATCCTTATTTATGATGTTAAGCAATTTATTGAAAATATATATTAATTTATTTTTAATGTGTTTATTTATGATTATTACCTGTATCATCTATGAAAATGTTCTTATCATCATCGTCTTTATTATTATTATTATTATTATTATTATTATTATTATTATTATCACTATTATAGAAGTAAACACATCTAGTAAAGGAAGAGAAATAGACATTGAGAAAAACTCTGTTAAAATAAATCTTATTGAGAAACAATGATAAACGAAAAGGTCAAATGAATTTCTTGCTTTAAATAACAAAGAAATATTACTGATACTTATTTATTTATTTTTTTATATACGGACAAGGGATAAAAGATTCCATGAAGGGGTCAATGGAGATATCTGGCCTAAATAGATAAAGGTTGATGGTGAAGGAAAAACGTGCATAGAATTATCAATATAGACCGAGGAGTGTATCAGCTGTTGCTGGGTCCGTCGCACAAAAGAATCGTATTATGAGCCGCTAAACCAACCCATTAATTATTTCTTGTCAAGGTTGTCAATATGTGTAAAAGATTTTTGGTTGTTAGTGCTTGGGCAGGTAAGATACTTATGGAAGTGTTGTTTCTCTTCTCTTTCAATTATTCTAGGATTTTAGTAACACGATATTTTTGTCAGTATATCAAGAGATGGGGTAGAGCGCAGGCAGAGATAAGTTTTATGCTTTCGTGTTAAGTGAAGGTAAGTAGCCTTGGCCAGAATTCGAACTCTGTTCGCTGATTCTGTTTTTCATGCTCACAACCATTACGCTTTCTTTCTTGAACCTCTAGACCAGTCATTTTCAACTGGAGAATCGTAGGTGTGCAACAACATATGTTTTTAAAGGTCATTAATTAAATTATTTTTGAGAGAAGTTCAAAGTACAATAAGTGTACATATCAAAATTAAAAACCCTTTAAATTAATTATACAAAGATATCATTACTATAATAAATAGACTTATACATAACTTATAAGGTGGATGTGTGTATAAAATGAAGCTGCATAACACATACATAGATCGTACGATTTGATAAGAACTTGTGGGGGTTCACTCACATCATAGCAGCAGAAATTAGCCTCGTGTTCACAGAGATAAAAGCATACTTGACAGAAAATAAACGGCACAAAAAAGCATAGTTATTTTGTATTTTAATGTCAGATAACTTATATTTTCTATGTTTATTGGTGTGTGTATTTTTTAAGTTACAATTGTTTTATGGTACATGTGATAAAAGAGAGCAGTTACTCCGTATTATTGCAGGCTATATCACAGAGAGAGAAGTTAGACACGTGTTGCCCGTACCAAGGTTCATGGTGAAGAGATGGAATTTAACGTCTTTTGACGGGATGACCGTATTTCCGACAGGAACAGTTTTTATTGGGAGTATTTTTTTTTACTATTTTTAATTTTTATTTATTTTATACAACGTTTTTATGTTATTGTTTTATTTTATTTTATTTATAATTTTCATTATTATTTATTTATAATAATAATGTCCCTACAAACTTGCCGATGAACACCGAAATATATCGAAATCATCCAAAGTTAATTTCTGCAATGACTCAACAATCCCTCAGTGAACCCCTATTGAATTGCACCCGCAATAATGAGGACG
Source organism: Acanthosepion pharaonis (assembly GCA_903632075.3). Taxonomy (NCBI): domain Eukaryota; kingdom Metazoa; phylum Mollusca; class Cephalopoda; order Sepiida; family Sepiidae; genus Acanthosepion; species Acanthosepion pharaonis. The sequence continues at coordinate 643,191 of CAHIKZ030004892.1, read as the reverse complement.
TATAACTCGTACTGAACGTATTACATAGCGTTAAATTAAAATAGACAAGTTTTAATTAAGAAAAAAAAAATCAAACACCGGTATCTCATTAAATGTTAAATTATAATAAACAGAAAAATAAATAAATATACATTTTTTTTAAAGAGCTTTTATTATTAACTTTTACAAACTATAATAAATTCTTTTTTGTGCTAATAGATAAATCGTAAAATGAATATTCTTTTTCTTTACTATATTTTTGATTGTAATAATTTAAGTGTGTTGTGGAAGTTTAACTATAATTTCAAGTGCACCGTGAGATAAACACGACTGGAAAACATTACTTTAGGCCAGTAGATCTCAACCGGGATCCATCTAACATTACTGGGGGTCCACACACACACACACACACACACACACACACACACACAATTAGCAAATTGGAGATCCACAGTAATATTTTAGTGGCCCATACAGCAATTTCACTTCGGTTCCGAATTTTCGCCTGATTGATTTCGTCTACTTAAGATCAAAGTCACAACGTTGGAGGCGAGCTGAGAACGACAAAGTTGGTATCGAACCAGGAACGACCAGCTCGACCGGGACGCAGGCTGGTGGCAGCGACAAGGAGTCAACCCCAAAACGCTGGTGGAAGAAACCTTACAGCTATGCGCCGCAACTGGGAGTTGACCACGGTGGGTGTCACAATATCGGTAACTTTTCCCTCCAAAACTGCTATCCCAGCCCTCTCATTCGCCAGAAAATATATTCTTATCTCTGATAAGGATCAAAGCTTTGGGAGCCGGTTTTGGAAGCAGAAGTGAAAGTCGGGGTAAAGATTTGAAAAGATGCGAAAACGGGAACGTGTAAAACATTGTAGTAGTAGTAGTAGTTTTCAAATGAAATTCTAATAACAGCTCTATGTTATTGCTTTTCCAACATCTTACCTTGTTGAACCAGGTTTTTTGTCATCTGTCTCACTTACTATCAAAAGATTCGACATTGTGAAAAAAAGATGATCTTCGAGTATCATTATTATTGACATCGATGGAGCAGAATATTAAAAAAACACAGGCATCTAATTGAATAAATCTGTACTTTTTAAAATGTTATTAATTACTCAGTCAGTCAGTTATGTGCCATGCGTGATACACGCTTTCGATACATGACTGATGAGGCAGATTTTTCCCGCAGTAGGTTGCCATTTTTTTCTGCCGTAGACCAGTTGCCATCCAAGGCTATAGAACCCAGTCTGTCCTGCTATTTACCTACAGCTGGGGGGGGTGGAGAAAAAGAGGATTCATACCTTTCCCAAGGTTATTAGCACGTAAGTGAATGCAATGGATTCGACTGGAATTCGAACTCGGCTCTCCGATTCCTCAATTAGAGTCACCGTGCCTCCTATTACTCACATATTTTAAAATGGTTTATATGTTATTTTACTAGTGTACAAATAATTTAGTTATTAAATACAAGTTTATTTTCATTAAGTTAATTTTACTTCAAAATAAAGCATATTTACTATTTAAATTTCTATAATACAATTCCTACCTAAAGTTATCTATCATTGTAAACTAAATAAGCTTTTATTTCATCGAATGTTTATGGGATCCAGCAAAAAAAATAAAAAAAAAAAATAATTGTATGTGGTCGATGCATAGAAAAAAAGGTTGAGAACCACTGCTCTAGATTAGCGCTTCTTAAACTTTTTCATTCGTAAAGTGAGATTTGTGAAAAACAGTTTGATGCCGAAGTTTATTATTTTGTTCTCTGTGTTTCGCTATGTATAAGCGTTTTTAAACAATCTAAGGAACAGAATTGTTACAACGACAGCCTTATTCTTGAGAAACATTGCGGTGAATTTAATATATAATATATTTTGTTGCATACTTGGCGTGACAATTTTACACAGAGCAAAAAAAAAAAAATTGCCACCCCAGATCAAGCAAACTTAATCATGAATACATGGTAATCGATCTACACAAATCATGTGAAATCAATAGCAAAAAAAAAAAATATTACTTAAAAAGTTAGTGATAACCAATTGATCCCTATTCCCTTCGCTGACGACAAAATATCATTTGTCTATTACATTTATTAGAAAAGATATTCAGTTTAAATACAGAAGTGGTCATAAAAATAACTTCAAAGCTCCACACCTAAGTCAAAGCTTCTACTCTTTTCGTTATTACCCAGTAGTTGTTGTCAGGCGGAAAGGGAAATTAGCTTTCATGACACGCATATCCATTTCAATTTTATTCGAATTGCGTGTATGTATGTATGTATGTATGTTTGTTTGTTTTTGCCCATGTATATTTTAATTCGATGACAGGCATAAAACTATTTCTAAAAAATAATTTTATTTAAATATTGTCTGAAAAGTTCAATAAAATCTTATAATTATCTGATTTTTTTTAATGTGACATTGAAAGAATAGTTTGAACATTTTTCATCCAAAATTGATTAATTCGTCAGTCTCCGAGATGAGCAACCAAATCTGATTGTTATATCAACCGAATTATAAACGCCTATGTTGACATTAATTTGTTTCATACAGTAAATAAAGTTTGTATTAAATATTATTTCAGCATCAATAATAATCAACATGCTAGCTAAAACTATTTGAACTTTTTAAAATTCTTGGCTTGTGTGGCTAAGAAGGTTTAACCATTTGGGTTCGAAATGGAATGTGGTTATCTTGGTTTTATCGATGTGAATATTGTAGGAAATAAGCCTTCCAGCAATCAGAGTTAATGTTGTAGAGATCGATGCAGATCGATGCTGGTGAGGTTGCCTAAGCCAACAAACCAACGAGTCGGCTGACTGCCTCACCGGTCGACTGTTTATTGACACCGATCAAAGTAGACGCTGCATTTGTGATAGGAAAAATGATGTGGTTACCATGACTGCATTGACACTGGTTTGTCAGCTGCATGTGAGCTGATCTCTTTTTCAGTCCCACAAAAAAATTGTTCATTAATGGAGCAAAGATTTGTATTTTTTTTCTTTTTTTTTTTTTTAAAGAAATGAACGTACATCGAATCTAAAATGAATGACAAAGGACGAATACAGCGAAAGTTACCGTGAAGAGAATAAAAAATCCTTCTTTTACGAGTTTATGAGTGATACCATTTGATAGAAATCTCTGTATCTGTGTATTTGATATGATAATAAAATAATTTCAATCCAAAATTTGCGGATATTATCTGATGTTTGAATAAGCAGAGTTGTGAACGATCTAATTCTAAATGGGTCATAAGACTTATTTTAAAAAGGCAAGTTTTTCTATTACGAGTGTTTTGATCGCGGTGTAGGTGACTGAATTAAACGTCTTTTTTATTCGACGTTGTACAGTACTGATAAGCTCGTTATACACTATGCTACTGTTAGTGTTAATGTTTCAGACCCTCTTTTTATTTTCAGTACGTGCGCGGTCATGACTCACCACAACATTCTATCCCACAAAGAAAATATTAATTATTCTTTTTATCATTAAGCAATATATATGCATAATTTTAAATTGCTTTCTCATGTTTTGAGATAAAATATTTTTTAATTATTCCATATATTTTTAGGACGTTTGTTTTTATATTTGTTGTTTTTCCACACACAGCATTTCACCGATCCATTTTTTCATAAAAAAGAAGGGAAAACAAAAGTGTAATAAAAGAAAAAAATAAGAAAAAAATTCTTATGACCCTGCACAATACACATCTAAGAAAGGTTAGGCAGTTTGTGACGGAAACATTAAAAAAAAAAATGAATACTTTAACGAACCTGAAAAATACATAGAATAATCTATCTATCTATCTATCTATCTATCTATCTATCTATCTATCTATCTATCTATCTATCTGTCCGTCACACCCTCTAAAATAGCCACACATTGAACAAATGAAACCAAAATTTTGGGAGAAGTGCAAACAGGTAAGGTGTGGGGGTAAAAAGTACAGTTGGTTTTAATACGGTGCGTACAATAATTTTTTATTATTTCTTTTGGAAAATTAAAAGTTTTATTATTTAACGTACAAAATACTCCCACAATTTTAAAAACAGTTTAATAATTAAAATAACAAATACTTATTTAATAAAAATGTAATATTGTTTTTTGCATATCTTTTTCTTTAAGTTTTTTCTATATACAAGATTCCAGTTTTCAGTTCACCCTGCGTTTGCGAGAATTATAAATAAATCACAAGGCCAAACGCTTCAAAAAGTGGCAATTTAACTCCAGAAAGAAATATTTAAGCCTGGCCAGTTGTATATTGAATACTCAAGAGTAAGAAATCCTAAGAATTTATGCTTCTCTGTTAAAAAGGAAAAAAAAGAAAAGAAATTTTCTTAAAAAATATTCTTTATCATGAAGTCCTATAAAATTAAATTAATGAAATTATTAAACCGCGAAGTTAGGTTTTTGTCAAAGTATTTTTCCAAACAAATCAACTTATTCAAATTTCATCGATTGGTTTGCGAAATTGAACGAAACGTAGAGTTTGTAAATCTTGACAAAAAAAAAAAAATGTTAGCCATAACTTCAACAATACGAAATACTGTAAGGATTTCGATACGTTGACGCGTATTGCAAAAAATTCTAGTTTACTTAAATCGTGTAACCTGCTTACATATTTTGCTGTTATTCGAACCGATGTTCTTTTGAACACAATTCTAGAACCTTCTTTGGTCATGTGGACAAGCCACACTGAAGAATATGTTTCTGCATTAAATTTGAACAAAAAAGAAGAATTTTTGTAGCAGGGACACAAGTTTTTGACTTGTCACATCACGTCCAGGAGCCCGTAACCCATTCGGGTTGTAAAGACTGTAGCCATCGCAGCAGTGGTGTGTTTGGGGGAAAATAACCTGACAGAACTCATCTCTCTTCAGGATGGTTTTGAATTCAGAGTTTCCCTTCTCTTAGACTGATTACCAACCCAAAACTAAAAAGTCTAGCCTTTTTATAATAAAATTCACTCTGAACAAGACTCGAGAGCCACTCAAAGTAGAGGATTGCAGAGTAAAAAGCACAGATATGCGGATATGTGAGGAAGATAACGGTTAACCCTAGACTTGAACAGGTTAAGATTGTAGTGATCGGGCAATCTTTCTCTTGGAAGTCGGTTCCACAGAGCAGCTGTTCATGAGAAGAAGCTACTCGAGTGGAAATTACGTCTCACCAGTTGAATACGAAGGGAATGAGGATGGTTCGCTACAATGCGCGTAGCATGGTGGCTCATAGTTATGAAGGTTAGAGCAGCAAGAGGCTTGTCACGTTCCGTCTGTAAGAAAATGGTTTTAGAGTGGAAAAGGATGCGGAATTCCACTTAAGGTTTTGGGTTGAATTTAATTCACTCCCCTCCCTGAGCGAACATCCGTTCATCGTGACTAGTGAGAGTTCTGGATCCAATCGGCGATGAAGGAATGCTACTAATTTGGTTTACGAGGCATTGAAGATAACCATTTAATTCCCCTCCCCCACTGAGCTGTTAGAGCTAGATCAGAGAAGAGATCAGTTGCCAATCTCTGGTCATCTAGTGTTTTGGAGGTGCAATGTCAGCATAGATATTCACAAATGGCCGGAGTATACTCTTTGGCAGATCATTTATGTAAAGAGGATCCGACCGAAAAGCGAACCTTGGAAGAGCCTGTGTTTATCGCTAGGGCTTCGGAGGATTCGACGTTAACAATTCATAGATATAACCGTTGGAAAGAGAGAAGTGAGAAAACTCATCTAGTGATTCCATAGCTAGAGAGCTTGTGCAGTAATCCTTTATGCCACACCATTGTCTAATGCGCTCCTCCTTGAGGTGTATTTGTTGTCAAGTGCCTCATTGGTTCTGTGAGTAATGACAGCAGTAGACAATCGCTCAAGAGGTTGTTCCTATTGAGGTGATCAACAACCATCTTGATTATAGCTTTAGAAAGTTTACTAATGGCCCCAAGGAGACTGATGGGTCTATACTGTGAGTGGAATGAGCGCTCACCTGCATTTATGAAAAACCGGGCATGCACTTAACACCTTCCATAGACTTGGGAAGGATTTCTTTTTCAAGCAGCAGTTAAATAATTTCGCTAAAATCGGGGAAAACTCCTGGTTAATATTCTTAAGGACAACCACTAGGATTTTGTTTTGATTTGTGGCCTTCTTGGAGCCAAGACTTTCGATAAGTCTTGAGACTTCTAGGCTTATGATAAAAAAGATATTACTGAGATTATGCTTAATTAGTCAGGGGGAAGGCGGGAAGGAGGTGGCGTTTGTCATTTAACGTTGAGTTCGGGGCAAAGATCAAGGCGAAGAGTCACGTCTTATCTGACACAGATAAGTCTACCTTGCTATTAACCCCTAGCTAAAAGAAGAAGAGGTGGCTTCGTAAGCGAAAGCGAACTTAGCAGCCTCGGTTGGAATTTGAACTCGGTATGTCAAGCCCATTTTTCGTGCCGACGATCATAATAATACGCGCAAAAAAGACTAGCGCAAGAAAATTTCAAAAGAAACCAATATGTACATAGCCTTGTGACAAACTTTGGCTAAACCAAGTTTATTTCCTTATATAGTCACTCTTTTGTATAGAAACATATGAACGAGCACATATCTACTTGAGATTTACAGACAAACATGTGTCGGATGCATAGAAATTGAAAAAAAAAATTAAAAATATTCAACTTTCTTAATAAAAGTGTATATCATTTATGCCAACTGCGTTTCTTGTTTTAAAATAAGCGTGATAAGTTTTGATAATATGAATGCTAGTTGATGGAGAAAACTTCTTATTAGAAATGGCATTTCTGCTCATCAGCTGATAGTGACATGAGCAGTTCGATCGATTGAAATTGAAGTCAGAGGTTTGAGAGTGAGATTGTTTTCCTGAGAATGCGATTAGAATATCTTTGGAATCGTTGAGAGAAAAATACTGCTTTTGGCAGATCGGTGATCAGACTCTAGCCGACCACATTTCTAAAGTGGGCAAATCTGACAAGGATCAATAATGGCTTTAAAATGGACAAATTGCCTTTCTGCTCCTCGGATGAGATTAAAATCGTTCCGGTACATAAGGAATATTTTATTTTCGAATAACAATGCAACATTAATCTTGTTTATATGTGGAATAAAAGAAAACTTTAATTATTCTCAGTAAAAAAAAAAAAAAAAAAAAAAAAGTCCAAAAAGGCTTTTCGTAAATCTATTGATGTGGGGTACTTTATTTAGACATTACTTACAATTTTTATGATTATCACGACGTTCTTCTTTTGTTTTATGCACACCAATCATAAAGAAGTCAGAAATCTTATGCAGCATTGTGTATTAATCCCCAGTAATTAGTATATATTACATTATTATCTTTATATTTATTAATACTAATTAATAAGTTCTAATCGACTGGCATTCAACTAAAATCTTCGATATGTTAGTCAAAGTAATAATTTTATTCGATATTATCCAGGTCAAAATTGTTATCAATTTTCTTTTTGTGTTGATTTTATTCTTTTTATCAGACTAGCGTTTAACACACAGCAGATGAAGATAGAATGTTAACCGGTTACAAAATAGAAAACAAACAACAACAAAAATAAAAATTAAAAAAAAAAAACAAAAAAAAACGAGACAAAGATTTGTCATTTCCACAAAGAAAATATCATGTAATTGAAATGTGAATAGAACTTAATTTTTGTTATTTAAATCAATGTTAGATAGTTTCAAAACTTACTTAAATATTTTAATATGTCCTTTTAGGTTGAGCTAACAAAAATCTCAAATAAGTCTATATATAACATTTCCATAATAATATATTAAGTTTAAATATTGATTTCTTTCGTAACTGCATAGAAAATTGCATAAGAATACATAAAATATTGTTCATAAGGTTGCAGACTGCAAGATACATGTAGTATGACCTAAAGTACGAATAATTAGTGTACTAATTAAGACTCTAACGAAGAGATTGCAATAGTTAGGCATTTAAAGAATTAAGGCAATAGCAGTGAACTTGGCAAGAGTAGGACGAATGTATTTGAAGCGCGCAAAACCACATAACAGAAAAAGGGTGCGGTTGGGTGGGGTGCGGTTTACGTTCGTGCGCTTGTCTAGGGTTTTCTCAAAAACTAAAAAATGTTAAACTTGTAAAGCCGTATATATTCTGAATCAGGATAATCTGAGGAAATTGCTCCAACCATTTCTTTGAACTTGTGGATGTTATGGCTATTAGTGCTGGGTTGATTCTTTCACCTAAACATCTAAAAACTTGTTGAATGCCTTCGTCGCTGAAATAAATTGACAAAGAAAAGACAGAAGGATACAGAGACACTAGAGGGACAGTTTAGGACACTGATTTTATTTCCTTCTTCTGGATTCCAACAAGCTCTTGTTGGGGAACTTCTTCCCGAACAGTTGGCACGTGTTCACCAGTCAAAGGTCCAACAGAAAAAGAGACAGATTCTTCTAGTTTATCTTTGGCGCCAGGAAATCTCTCTTTTTTTTTTTTGCACATGCGTAAATTGTCTTTCCTGTCAGAGGACTCCTGGGAGATTTTAATGTTTATTTTATTTTGTACTTTTATTTAATTTTGTATTTTTATTTTATTTTGTATTTTTTTTTTATTCCCACAAACTTATCAGTATATTTAAAGATGATACTATTTCCGGTTAGGGCAGATTGCGCAACTCGCATGACTTATGAATTCAGTTATTATACGTTTTCTTTTTCAGGCCGATAACAGCATCGTTTGGAGACGGTTGTAGCGTGCAGTACCGTTGAGAAGTTCCTGGAAAGCCGTACGACGGGTTGACCCAAGCCCCACGTGAGAAGTTGAGTGGACGAAACTGTTACAAGGCCGTCAATGATTGGCAGATAATAAAAACTCTTTTGACTTGGTTGGAAATCTATCCAGAGATGTTGACTCGAAACAACACCCATCTCACAGCAGCCTAGCCATTCGTGCCGATGTGTCAGTCTGAAAAAAAAACAAAAAAACAAAAAAAAAAAAAAGAACACAAAAAAAAAAACAAACAAACTTTACAAGTATACCCTGGTATATAACCTTTTCTAGACTCGGCAACCCGTAACAATGACGAGCACAGCGGCCATCTTTCTCAGTAGCGACACGCGCATGTTTTTCTTCAGGGTTTGAGGTGAAAGAATCAAAAGCGTATAAAGTAAATGCAAATAAAGCCTAATGAGAAGCAAAATTTAAACGGACGAGCATATAAGATTGTCTGCCTAGAAAAATGGTCAATATATAAAAAATGATTCCAAACAAATAATAAAAGAAATTCAGATTGATGAAGCTTGTTTCTTTATCTGAAGCCCTTAAGTGATTATATTTGTGAAATCCAAAAATACTTTAATCAAGATATATATAAGATTAATATGACATGGCAGCGGTCATTTAACTTCAATGTAAAATTATGTAGTCATTCAAATTCAACATGAAATGACGCCATGCAAGTAAATGGCCGTCGAAATGAAAGTCAGAACTGAAGTGAATTACCAAATAGAAATTATATATATATATATATATATATATATATATATATATATATATATATATATATATTTGTTGCACTGCTATTTTGCTTTTAGAGTAAACGGAAATCAATTTTGAAAAAAATCCAGAAGAAAAAAATGTGTTGTATATAACTAAAAAACGATTGATCATTTGAATGTTAATAACGCTTGGAAATTAACGATTATTAATAAAAATCGAAGTCTAGACGACGTTAGATTTAGCGATTAAAATGAACAATTTATTTACCCACATCAAGAAGGATGATAATGACGAGGAAACACATGGCTAATTTTTACAAAACAAGATAAAAAGTTTATTTACAAATTTACAAACTTGAAGTTGTATCAGTAGCTCATTTTAGGAAAATAAAGTCCGTAGTTTTAACGAATTGTCATGAAGAGGAAATGCAACAGATTAAATGACCTGACACATAATAATATTAAAAAATGTTTAAAACAAAGGTAAGAGAATTGTCCACAGGAGGGATATACGGTCGCATATGCTCAAAAGTAGACGAAGAAAGATAGTTTGTAATACTTAGGTATCTTGAAATGTTGAAAGAAAATTCTTTGAAGTGCCACGGCTTGCTTAACAGTCGATAATATAATTGGCAAATAATCTGACACTGGCGAAAACTTCAACGCCAGACGCGTTGAACAGAAACGAAACCTTTCACATGACTCTCATTAATTTAATTTTTCTCCTCGTTTTATATTAAAATGTATTTCGTATAGGCTCGCTAGTTTCTTTTCTTCCTTCCTGCTCAACAGCTAATTTCTATAGAGGCAAGGTTTTCATTGGTCCAAAGGAAATTTCACATAGACTCACGAATTCCTTTCCATCTTTTTCCTCAGTCCTTCGAATCTGAAGGGAGTGGGTAAAGGGAGTTATTATTATTATTATTATTATTATTTCGCACTCATTACAGGTTCTTTTAACCAAGTTATATAAAAAAAAAATATCTAGAAAGTTGTCTGAATATTTTAAATCAGCCTTCAAATTGAAAAAAAAATCAGATAAATAATATTAAGGTACTTTCGTAAACGATATATTGTCGTTAGCTATTTTCAATATAAGATTAAAAAGGAAATCGAAAATTTTAGAAACAAACGATATATATTCATCGTTTATTTCTAAAATTTTCGATTTCCTTTTTAATCTTATATGGAAAATAGCTAACGACAATATTTTTTTTACGAAAGTACCTTAATATTATTTATCTGAAAAATTTTAATAAGAAATAAATAATTTTAATTGATTTTAATAATAAATAAATAATTTTAATTTGTAATAGAAACTAAATAATTCGGTAATGAATCGATATTAATAAAATTTGAAGTTTTAAACGAATGAAACCAAAATTATAATGCTTTCATTAAAGTTGATCATTGTCAACAAACCTCAAAATAGAAGAATATTAACATTGGATGACAAAATAAACCAATGCTTGTAACACTATGAAATATTTAAGTTTTCCAAGGTCTATTTAATGTAATAATAAAAACTATATTTTAGAATCACACGATTGCCTTATACTCTCACTGTAAATCAATATCGATCAATAGTAAAACAATCGAAGGCCAATCGATTTCTTCTGCAGCTGTCTTGAAATTTTAATTAATGCTGTAGTCACATTTGAATTTTAATAGTCACGGTTTCATTAACAAAACATGTGTTCACATCAGTAAGTTTCTTCTTTGTATGATCGCTATATCTCGTAAAAGACATTTGGGCAGAAATCCCTCTTTTATGCATGTTTATAGCGATCATCATCATCGCACACACACACACGCATACACCCTTACAGATTCAAATCTTTAACAGCATTCATTCATTGGACAGAAAACAACGTTGCTATCTGAAGCGACAATTTTAAAATCGCTATATTTTCATATAGTAAATTTTGTGCATTTTTTGGAGAATTGGCTCCCCAAAACTCAGTATCAACCGATCAGATTCTCTACATGTGGAGAATGATTTTTCCCGCGCAGATTCCTAATTCGATGGCTACCTATATAAACAGAACAAAAGAGGACCAACACCAGTGAGACTTCAACTGCTACCGGAATCCACATCAGTCGAAGACATGCGCCCATCTTCTCACTCACTCTCAAATTACATATTCTATCACACTTACATAATTTTACTCTTGCATGGCAGAACTGTCTAAAACATTTATAACAGACTAATAACTCTTTCATTTCCTTTTCAGAGAACATTGATAAACTTTTATAGTCAAAGTGAGACGACTCTGGTCTGACTCATTGCATGCTTCTTTTTCGTATATATTCTTTATTGTACGCTTTGTTGAATACAATTTAATATATATATATATATATATATATATATATATATATATATATATATATATATGATACCTTTGTCTAGTCTCTTGTTCTTATATCAGTTTGGGTTCTTAAACAAAATTAAATAAATGTGTTCTGATGAACCGTTTTTATCGTTATGAACAGGGTCCGAATCGCTGTTTTGCGCGGGATGCAACCAGTAACGGGAACCATGACCTATTTCCAGATCATTTGGACTTCAACCGCGTGGACGTACTAGAGAGAGCATCACGTGACTTGTCCAATCCAATCAGGTTCCAGAAATCACTTATTTAATTTGGAGTCTTCTGTACAAACACGTACAGAATTATAAAATGGTTTTTCGTATCCACTGAATTTAGTAAGATTTATCTGTAGGCGTCTCTTACATGTTTGTGCTTCACTTATAGGCCGTAAAATATAGGAGTTTATATCCTATAGCGTTAATTTCCGGCCACTCAAGGGAACATGCTGTTGGAAGACGATTCCACGGGGCAGTGGTTTGAGGGAAGAATCTGCTCGAGTGGAACTTAGTTCTCACCGATGGAATATGAAGGGAGTGTAGCTGGTTTGCTACTATGTAAGTGGCATAGCGTGTTATTGCTGTGAAGGTTTTTATATGTGTGCGTGTGTGCGTGTGTATGCGTGTGTGCGCGCGCGCGCGTGTGTGTGTTTGTGGTTATATATACAGTATATATATACAATAATATATATGCATATAATATGCATAATATATATATATATAATACATATACATACAATATATATATATATAGAAAAAGTTGCAAATTAAAAAAAAATAATATTGTTTTATTTTATGAAAGTATTTATTTATTTATATATATATTTGATATTTCAGATTGCCCTCAATCTTTCATCAGAAATAACTGTTTGTTACAAATAGATTAAAATTACTGTTTGTTAGCGAGATGCGGACGTCACGTGATATGGAACACCACTGTGTTCGAATATTCCTAACTTAAATCTAACTGTAATGAATATTTTAGATGTTGTTAAAAAAAAAAATTAACTATATCTAAAAAAAATGCTTAACTATTGAAATATTTATAAAGATTTAAAATACTCAAGTCTTTATTTAACCCTAGTTTATATACATATTAAGAAAGTATAAGTGGCTTCTCATTATACAATATATATATAATATATATACATACACAATAATATATATATATATATATATATATATATATATATATATATATGAATAAACTTTTGGCTAAATGGCAAAAGCCAATTTTGAACCTAGTTTCTCGCAGATTTCGTCTACTTAATTGAGATAATCTAAATCAAACATTCAAGCAAGACAATTTGTGTGTTATATGTAATTTACATGGCAAACTTGGAAAACATCAGATGAAAAAACCCGGGGTCGAATAATTGACTTTTTGAACAGTTTTTTCGTGCTTTTCGCATCCAAGCGAGTAGGACTAAAACCACATTATCTGATTTCTTTCATAATGGAATTTTTTTGCAACATGTTTGAAGAAAATTGGATAAAACATGTGGAAGTCATTCAAGTTTTTATTTTAAGTAGTACGAAAAACATGTTTTTTTCACGATTTTTACAATTTTTTGTGTGAAGCCAATGTCGCAGAAAAGCTATCTCGCATTGTACATATACATCGTAACATGAGCTTATGTTCTGCATTAAATGCAAAGAACATCTGCTCGTCCAGTAAAAATTTTCTCCGCGTGTAACTTTGCTTGATTTTTTTAAAAAGTCGTACCCATCTTCAGTTTTATCGATTTTTCTGCCAAACATGGGTGGCCTGGGGGTTGAAAAGTTGGTCTTGACCTATCTTACTAAATTTGCAACATATGTGTACAATTTCATCGAAATGCATGTGGAGGTGCATAAATACCATATACACACAGACACACACACAGACCTCTTCTGTTTTATAGATATAAGAAATATATATATATATATATATATATATATATATATATATATATATATATATATTGTCATATAGGAAGAAAATGAGTAACTACCAACATTAAGGTTCGGGCGTGACACTCTGGACTTATGAATATATGTTTTCCGCCAGGTGTATAAATAGTGGTATCAGGCTACAATGATTATTGAGTGATTATTAAGTGGAACTATCCAGTCGAATTAGTGTGAATTATTGTGCATCGATGATTTGAGTTTTGATTTAATATTTACCAGACGTTAAGCCGAGCCACGCTTCTAACAAGGTATTCGCTGAAATGGTTAATTATCTTTGGTTCATTTTTACTTCTTTGTTCTTGTTAAGTATTTTTTTCATCCTGTTTGTAGTTAGTGTGCATCTGGTTATAATATAGTAGTTTGATATATTTAGTGTCCTTTGGGGAAGTATTATATTCTATTTGACGTGTGTTGAGGTTTTTTTATATATATATATGGTCTTATTTGGGTTGGGAAATCATTATTAATGAGAATCTGCTTAATATTTTTTAGTTCATTGTAGAAAATATTTTTTGTTGAAGAATTAATTTGTGCTCGGTTAAGTAGACTCTGTAAAAGTGCTATTTTGTAGTAATCTGGACATTGACTCTTATAGTCGAGAGTGCAAGAGTTTTTGCTGATTGTTTTTATATATGAAGTAAATGTGTTGTTATTTGTGTCAATTAAAATGTCAAGGAAAGGATTTTGCTATCTTATGTTAGTTCGTATGTGAACTTGAGGACGGAGTTATTTTGAAAGATTTTTTTTAGTTCAATTATTATTTCTTTTATGTTTTAACTAAAATAAGTATATCATCTACATATCTTAGGTTAATAGAGGATTTCTTGGTGGTACTAAATATATTATTTTCTAGGTTAGCCATGTAGAAGTGACTGAAGGTTGGATTCAAAACTGAACCCATCGAAACGCCATAACATTGCACATACACGTTATTTCTGTGATCATAAAATGAGACTTTAGTGGTACAAGTTAAAAGTAATTTTCTTAATAATTTAAGTTTAATTTTTAATGGGGAAAGAGATGAATTATTATATCTATATTTAATAATAATGTCAATGATTTCTCTAACCGGAACCTTAGTGAACAGATTTTCAACGTCAAGTAATGCTATGGTTTCATTATTAGGTTTTTCAGATTTTAATATTTGTATAAGTTCAAGGGTTGATTTAATGCTATATTTGTTAGGTATGTATGGTGTAATTAATTGGTTAAGTATTTTAGTTAGTTGGTAGATAGGAGTGTGAATTTGGGATATAGTAGGGTGGAGTGGAAAGTTAGGTTTGTGCATTTTGATAGATAAATGTATCCTGGTTTATAGTCTCCGATTATTTTGCTAAATTTTAGATTGTCTTGTTCTGCATTGTTTGCTGTGATTATTTTATTCATTTTCTCTTTTGGCTGAGTAGTAAAATTATTAGTAAGTTTTCTAAATTTGGTGTGATCATCAAGTAACTGTTTAATTTTTGAGTTGGAGTCAGACTTGTTTAAAACAATAAAGACGTTTGCTTTATCAGCTTTTTTAATTACTATTTCTGGGTGGTTGCATAATTCTTTTGCAGCAATTTTTAGTGATTTATTTAGGAGTTTAGATGAATTTAGGAAAAATATACACCTAAATTAACGGAGTAATTATGGGAAATCCTTTCGGTCCGTGCTTCGCTATTACATGCCCCATGTAGATAACAAGGTTTTTAAAAAGGTTACTAAACCGAAAACATACGTCCACTGATATTTTTTATTTTAGCTGAGAACAAAAATGAAAATGGTAATCTCAAAACTACATTCGAAAAAAATTCTGTCCTCAATTTTACTTATGAACTTAGCCAACAAAACAAACTCCCATTCTTGGATGTTCTTGCGAGTCTAGTAATAATACATTCACTACTTCATTACATAAAAAACCCCACAAGTCAAAGCTCTTCCCATCTTAATTTTATTAGTCAATGTCCTCTCAGATATAAAATAAGTGTTATTAAAAATTGCCTTATACGAACGCACGAGTATTCATCCTCTCGTTCACTTTGTCTTCATAACGTGAAACAAACGCTTGTTAATAACGATTTTCCTACCCATTTTATAGATTACCATATTAGACTTCTTCTTTCTAAGGTAACCAGTAGCAACAAGACACACGCAAAAGACAAACAATAACATTAACATTTTCTACAAAAATCAAATTCATAGTAAACTATTGTTTCGGCAATGTTGGTCATGTTTAGGTAGAAAACACGTGTCTCCTGGTATGAGTCCGGATAATAATTGTAAAGTAACAACAAAACTATATACAAACAAACGACAATGTATGTATTAACAAAACAAAGGTATACATAAACAATAAAAGATTGTTGCGGATGACAAAATAATGAATATGAAAGAAGAAAACATTTAAACTAGAGAATGTGTTTGTGTGTATGAAGTTTGTGTAAGAGAAGTTCGAGAGAAAAGTAATTGAACGTGAAATGAACGTGCGGACTCCGGTAGGGCACAACTTTTTACCACATGCGAACTACATCTTATTGTCCAAGAGAAAAATAGAAGAGATAGTAACTGAGGATGTCCTTTCCTATTTATAGGCTTAAGTAACGTTAGTTTCTTTTTATCAAAGTGGGATAAACCGAATCTTCACTTAGAAACATCATAAAGAAATACACAACTCTAGTCGATAAAAACAAGAAAATTAAATTATTTATTACAAAACCGCTAAACTCATCGTCAAAAATAATAATTCACCTGCAAGATCTATATTACAGAGAACCAATATTATCTGCTAATTTACATGTCACTTAAGGAGCTGTGTTCCTGATCCATCCAAATTTGTAAATAATTATATTGGATATACTACACCACATTTAACAAGAAGACTCACGTTACATCTTTCTGATCATAGCTCAATTAGGTCTCATTCAGATACACATGGAAACCTACCAAACTCTGCCCATAACATACACGTTGATAATACAAATAGCATCATCGACATGTACAAAATGGCTAAAAATAATGGAAGCATTGTTAATAAAAAGAAAAAAGCCAACAATCAATAATATCAACTATGAACACGGTCACAGTGTGCTGTTTGGAAAATAAAACATTCCTATAACCCTAGATACATACATAAAACAATCCATATATTGAGTTAAAAGTAAAATAAAATTCATCCTTGATAATAGTTAAAAGTATAGCTATACTATTTAACTACAGACTATATGACAGTTCCGTGTAAGATACAGGTTCGATTCCTATCGGAGGTCACTTATTTTCTATGAAATTTATTGGACAGGCCGATAAATGTAGTTAATACTGTTTATTATAAACAGAGCATTTACTTAAATATTTGTATCTATAAAAATAATGTATAAACAGAAGATATATTAAAATAACTGTCGGACTTAGTCGATTTTATAATATATATATATATATATATATATATATATATATATATATATTATAGGATATCAAATCCTATATTTTACAACAAATAGATGAAGCACAAATAAGTAAGAAACGCCCACACATAAATAGGATCAATTTGAACTCAAAATGAACTGGTCGCCGGGTGCTATCCCACGTAAACCAAAAAGATTTCGTTTGGAGCCAATCACGTGATCAGGATAACTATATATACACCGATTTCCGGGGCAATCAAAACACACAGAGCAAAATCCCAGTCAGCAGTTGGACAGGGATCACCTGTTGATATCAAACGGTTGGATCCCGATTAGAATTATCTCGTTACCATAACAATAACAATATCTTAGTCAGCGACGACTACACATCATTCAAAGGAATATTCTCACAACTCAAAGAAATATTCATAGCCGTGGAAAAAAGTAACTCTTATCATACATCTGTATGTACATTTCCTTTTGAAATCACCGTATCATCATATTAGCACTCACACCACAACTTTTCTACTAATGTGCTTCACCCCGCACACCCACGCACGCATTCAGTCAGCAACCACGCATACACTCCATTAAAATGTGCTTCAGACACACATATATACACACTTTATATTGAACAAGGCATATGACTTTATGAACTGCCCATTAACAAATGGAAAATTTTGTAGAACATTTGAACTTTTGAACTTTGGCTTTTTATGACCAGAACAAACCCAATGTTTACCATGTAAAAAGCAAATGTTAATATGTACATAAATATATGATTATTTCAATCTTGTTTTCATTTTTGTTTATGTAAAAAATCATTTCTTCGCGTTATGTTGTATTTGTGGGCACTAGACTTGGATTTTAATTTTTCACTCTTAATCCCGATAGACTCACCCTACAATATATAGAATTATATATATTTTGTATTTCGGCAGCAATCTCTCTTTTATACATGTTTCATTAAAGACGACTGACAAGGTATTGTGATTAAACTTTTATTTATTTATTTTTTTTGTCTTCGTACAAGTGTTTTTGTTTTCTGGACACAAAATGTCTAAAAACTGTCGAAAAGTTCTGCATTTCCGAACGCTTTCGGTTATGAGTTTATTTTACTTTTAATTGAACGTATCTGGAGTTATAGGGGATGTTTTATTTTCCAAACACAGTCAGCACATTGTGGCCGTGTTCGTAGTTAATATTATTGAGTGTTGTCTTTTTCTTTTTTATTATTAAGATGTCCATTATTTTAAATCTTTTTTTTTTTTACATGTGGATGAGATTATTATACTTGTATTTTCTACTAGTAACTTTCGGATGGAGTCTGGTATGTTTTTGTGCGAGTTTAAATGGCTTCTAATGTGGTCGGGATAAGTGTAACATTAGTCGTCTGGATAGTAGTATAACAGTTTTTACACACAACGCTTTGTGTCCAGAAAAGAAAAACACTTATAAGGCGACAAGAAAAAATGAAATAAAAAACTTAATCGCAGTACTTTGTCAGTCATCTTTAACGAAATTTTATATATATATATATATATATATATATATATATATATATATATATATATATATATATTGAGACAATTAGATGTCTAGCCACACTTATGATCTGTGATACAGCGAAATAGTCTGTCTGTGGATGACAATATATATATATATATATATATATATATATATATATATATATATATATATATATATATATTCTGTGTTATTTTATTATATACATTTTATCTAAGTAAATGGTCTGTTTTGAATCAAACTGTATTAATTACATTTACCAGCCTGAATGTTTGAGAAATTTCGTAGACAAGAATCGAACCTGTACCATCATTTCACCTGATGTGCTGTTAACCATTCAACCAGAAAGTTCCTGTCAGAGGACACAGATTTTCTTACGAACATATATATATATATATATATATATATATATATATATATATATATATATATATATATATATATATATATATATATATATATATATATATATATATATGTTCGAGTAATATATATATATATATATATATATATATATATATATATATAGTTTTAGATTGTAAGAATGTTTTTGGAGATAATAATGATTTACTGATACAAGTGCTACTAATTAAACCATCGCTGGGAGTAGAAGAGTTGATTTCATACTCAAGAATGTTTACGAGTAAGCGAATATAACAGAACCCGACTGGAATTGGAACTTGACTCTCTGATTTTCAATACCAACGGCATATTTATGCTTACAACACTTGATAATAATGTGTAAGGATTTTCTAAAACATATCTTACAGCTCGATCCGTTAAACCATATATATTCGGATTCGACAAAAACTCGACGAAACTTTTATACTATTTATTTTGATCTATCGCTATTTGGAATTAAAAAAAAAAATATTGAGTAAAGTTTGGATGAGAATCCAACGGAATAGCAAGTATTATAAGACAATTTGGCAAACTTCTACTTTGGCATATTTCGCCGATGAATCAGTGTCGTCAGAAAAACGGAGTTCATTTCAAAGTTGAAATAATTTTTTTCCTGATGAAGCTTATTTATCGGTGAAACATGGCAAAGTAGAAGTTTTCTAAATTGTTTTATAACATTTTCATGCCAACTACTCTGACGAGCATTTTCCCCTGGTGTTTCGACTACATGAATTTAAGCTTGCTACTAGATTGGCACCTAGGTCCCACCCGTTTAATGTTGAAAGAGTTAAATGTAACCACCACTTCTACTCCAACAGTTTCTTATCTCGCATCCGTTTACTTGTTTCATTGAAAACTACAATATTCAAAAATTTAAATGCAACATCAATCGCCATCTTCTATTTTCTTGAATCCCGTTTCATTATTTAACCTGTTCTCGTCTCCACTGCTATACCCAGTCTTTTCTCTCTCCTTCATTCTCTGTAACCCCCCACCCTGTGTACTAGTGGTATTCCCGCTTTGTTTGGGGTGAAATGAATTTTCCGACAAATATAATATAAAATAAAATGAATAAAAAATAAATAAATTGTTGAATTTACCAGGGAATTTGTCAACAAACTATTATTGCTTCTTGCATTATGCCATGCAATTCAAAGAGCAATTGTCTTCAAGGTTCAGCTTTTATTGTTGTTTATACGCTGATGTAAAACAGCCTCTCGAGATTTAAATAATGCTAAGTGAGAAATAGCTTAAGATATCAATTTTCCACCTAAACATTATTTGAGTCACTTAACAGTACAAGTCCTGCATCTCATTCCACGTGATTTTCACAGAAAGTGAATTGCAACTGTTTTCTTGACTGCTGATACCTTGTTTTACTTAATTCGTCATATCCTCAACTACTTGCCACTCGCACACCAAACCTACGTGACTGATATTTTTAGTGCTAGAAAGAAAAACGATATTTTCGCTAAGTGTAAGATCGCCAGTAGAATTCGTTCATTACTTTGGGTTTCATATTTTTGACTGTCGAATTTATAATAAAAATAAAGTAGATATTCGTGTTGTTTTTACAGTTGAGAAACGAAGGCATTTTTGTTTTTTTTTACATTTTAGAATGATGGAATTTTATCCGAGTTTTAACGCAAAACACATCAGTTTTTTAAAAAAACGAAAACATAAATTAATATTCCTTTCTTTTTGAAGATATTACTTAAGGTATGTTTGTCTTATTCCAGTATGGGGATCCCGGATATTTCTTACGATGAAATGAGGTATTTTATTGAGAAGCTGATTTCTTCATCTGTTTTAAAGGTCATAGTTGCAGAACCATAACACTTAACACTTACCCTTAAAACTGAACCATGGCTTTATCGAACAAATTATCACTTCTGGTTGAATTTCTTTTTCTGTTAAACACAAATGAAAATATGAAAAAGAAAAGTAAGTTTGTGTTTCTTTTTACAACCAGCTTTGTTTATTACACTTTCCTCGGCCACAGCCTTGAATCTGTTTTGATTAAAAAAAAGCAAACATATTCTTTTAAAGAAAAAGTTAAACATTAATGACACTTACAGATGCCATAAAACTGATAATGATTGAAATAATTAAAGTTAAGGGAATCGGACATACAACAGTTAAAGATGTTTTGCTTTAATGTAAAACCAAAAAAGATTTTGACAAAAATAAAGGGGTCGAAATGTTTATAATTTTAGCTTTTTCTTCGTCGTTTTTAATAATGCGCGCGTGCATTTTTGAAGACGAGAAGAAAAATTATTGACTATTGAGCTTTAACGTATCGTTTTTAAAGTCTGATTGATTAATGCAATGGATACAGCAGTTTTAGTCACTGGTTTCTCCCTCCCTCTCTCTCTTCCTCCCTCTCTCTCTTCCTCCCTATCTCTCTTCCTCCCTCTCTCTCTTCCTCCCTCTCTCTTGCCTAACACCCAACGTTTCCTTCTAACTTTTAACTTTCACCAGTTCTCTGCAGAACATACGTAAGTAATATATTATAAAAAATATCTCTATCTATAAAAGGCAGGATGTGTGTGTGTGTGTGTGTGTAACGAATGCACGGCCGCAATTTTCGACGGATTTGCACCAAAATTTACATGCATATGCTCCAAGTTAGTAAGAAGGCCAAGACGACTTTGCATTTCCCAACTCCCATCGATTGTGGAAATAATCTATTTTTTCATGCTTCTATGGCAGTTTTTATGTAGTTTGCGGCCATTTTGTACTAGCCAGAGTGAGAGCCAATAGCTGGCTGCCACGAATAGGCAAGAAGATTCTATTGGCTAGCGTGAGAGCCAACAGCTGACTGACACGAATGTTAACTAGCTATTCTAGCATGCAAAAAAAATCAATAGCTGCATTCGTCACAAGTGGGAAAAATTTAAATCTGCATGGCACTTTCCTCCAATTGGCTCATTCGTTTGCTTAAACTCAACGTTGATTCTGATTCCGCAGAACTGGTTTGGGTGTGATAAAGTATTTGTTGTTAACATTCTTTTTTCATTCGGTTTTTCCAGTTACGAGTCCTTTTTTAAAGCTGATCGTTTTGTATTCATTTTGTTTAGTTCTTTTTTCGTAACAGATTTAATGTTTAGTATAGAGCTTAAAAAAACTCGCAGTGTGAGATAGGCAAGAAGTAAGGCATGTAGCAACATCAGCACAGCAAAGGGCACTCCTTTAAAGGCAAGGAAGGGCAAAAATATTTTAAGTCAAGTGATAGCGATTGCTGTATGAGTCGTACTTTTTTTGAATCAAGCACGGGCAACGCCGGGCCATGCTGCTAGTATTTTAATAAAAACGATAATATTGGAATTGTGAGAAAAGAATAGTTTGAAGGTCTAATTGGATAGTGACTCTCGAATTTTGAACCAATGGGAATAAAAGTTCACAACGAGTTTTTCAGTCGGTTTTGATCCACAAATCTGCTCTATAAGCGGGGAAATTTTGACTGCAAGGTCTGAAGGGAATAAACCACAATCGGGTGAAAAGCTGTAAGCTGACAGAAAAGATTAAGCGTACCATGCGTGTAAAGTCCGCTGCTACTGATTGACGGTATTTTGCGTGTAAATGCAGTCATCTAGGAGGAAGGACTCGATTACGTGGGCATGTAGTAGCTGTAAACAGGACAGAAAAGGGTGGGCGTCTTGGTGTGTAAACGATGCTGCTAAGAAATTAAAAAAAAAATCACCCGAGCTTTTAGAAGCTGTGATCTAATCAGAAAGGAACAGATCGATCAGGTGTAGAATGGATTGAGCGTACCAAGCGTGTAAAGGCAGGCATAAGGAAGAAAGGGATTCGTCCACTCGAGCGAGAACATGGTGACCTCTAACGCAAAAAAATCTAATAGAACTACCGTTCCTGTTGAAGAAGAAGAAAGAAAATCTAAATTTGATATGCGAATGTCCGTTCTAAACATATGAGTTTATCTCATATATGAATTACTTATAAACTTAAGAGTTTATCTTATTCGAATATCTTCTATAAACCTGTAAGAGTTTATCTAAAATTTATGAACTAATATTCCCAAAAATCTGAGTATTTGTCAAAAGGACCCAGAAAAGCAGTTTCGCTTGTGGTAGGTCGACCTTTTCTTAACTCACTTTGAACTGCAATTTTCAACATTTGAACTATCGACATTTTGAGTTGTGAATTTTTCGAAGTAAATTTCTTTGTTGCTAAGAAATTAATTGTATGAATTGTTTCGCTAAAAGAAAGTTGTAAAGTTTCTTTGTTGTTAAGCAAAAATTGTTTTACATGAACTATAGTTTTCTAAGAGAAAACAGATTTGTATTTTGAAAGAACTATTAATCTGCCTTTGATAGTTTAAGTCGAACGAGGGAAAATGGTGTGCAAGGCTTTTATTGTAAATTGTACATTTTGTATATTCTTAAAATATTTTTATCTTATTAATAAATGTTTCTTTCTCTACAAATTTCACTCGGCGTAAGAGTCATCTTGCATTTTCGTTACCGCCTCTAAAGACATTTGAAACTGCCCCCCCCACCCCCTGGGAAGTTCCGCCCTTCTTTTCTGTTTCTATTTTTTTCTTTTTAATAGTTCTAACTTTTTGTGGTTTTGACCTATTTTATCAGAGTAAAGTTTTCTGAACACACACACACACACACACACACACACACACACACACACACACACACACACACACAAGTATTATTATTATTAGCGAATTCAAAATCTCTAAAGCTATACAACCAATATCCACCTCTGATGTGGGCCAACATAATAAAATAGAAGACATTACTTTCGGAGCAATAACCGCATATATATATATATATATATATATATATATATATATATATATATATATATATATATATAGGTTGCCGCAAATATTTGAGAACCATATTCCGGGAAGGAAATGATCGCTTTCTTCTCAACCATTCAGTTCAGACATGTCTAGTAGCTGTCCCAAAGATAAGGAGATTCAGTCGCCTTCCACTCAACGTCATGCTGACTTGAGATCGGCCATTGTCTGTAACTCCGCATCTTGTAACTACGTACGTCAATAAAACATTGGCCATTCATTTTCTAAGCAAGTCTTCTTTTTGTTTATTGTGGTTCACCGACATTCAACTTCTGCTAGCGACATGAAGTCAGCACTGCCGTCCAAAATACACACCAAATTCACATCACATATGATAGCACTGGTTATTTGTGTGCAACGAAGGTGACGTCATGCTGCCCCATTTTTCTCGTAGAGCTTCACGTTTAATGTCACCGCCTTACACTGTGGTTACCCTGTGGATTGATCTGGTTCCTGATAAATATTCCAGATTTCTGCACCAAATCACATGACCCAATTGTTCCAGGACGAGAATTTTGACATTTTTCATTTCACCCTTAACATGTAACTTCTGAGATCTCCTGAGTTGAATCACCAAAAACAACTCCTACCCCCGCCTGGAACGGCGTTGAGTGAGTAAGGGAGGGAGGGATTGGGGTAGAGGCCGATTAGCAGCTCCAAGACTTGTTGAAAGACGCCATTTCGATGGGGGATCGCCTTACCTGCTCTGGACATGCAGTTGCTTTTGAGGACACATCGAGTCTGAGGTCGATTTTATTGAATAACACTTTTCTGTTTCTCTAAGTTGAACATATGTATGATTTTTTTTTGAAAATATGCTGTTTTTTTTCTAATGAATATCTTTATTTTACTTCATATTATTATTTGTTCTCATTTACCTGGTGCTCTTTCTCAGTCTGTTCATATCTATCTATTTATCTATCTATCCCAGTCCGTTTATCTATCACAGTGTCTATCTATCTATCTATCTATCTATCTATCTATCTATGAACAGATTACATAAACAAGTGTTTTGCACCATGCATACATATGTAAATATAGGAAAGGAGAAATCCGTTTTCTAAAAATATCACATACTTTTGCGAAGGAAGCCTCCCGCCCTCGGCATAAATAAACAGATGTACGCTCGTCTCTTGGTTAGGTAGGTTTATTTTCATGATTCCCAAGGTTAGAAGCATGTCTTCTTTTTTGTTTCTGTTATTATTGTGTCTTTTGCTTCATAGAAAACTAGCAGTGCTGGCTGTACGATGCTCCCAGTCTGATGGCCACGCAATACTACAGCAGTCAGTTATTTTCAAAGACAATGTTTCAAGAAGAATTGTAAACAAACAGCGATTGAGTTTACGCCAAGTTTAGCAT
This sequence comes from Acanthosepion pharaonis, assembly GCA_903632075.3. Lineage (NCBI taxonomy): Eukaryota > Metazoa > Mollusca > Cephalopoda > Sepiida > Sepiidae > Acanthosepion > Acanthosepion pharaonis. Next base: position 617,905 of record CAHIKZ030004892.1, on the reverse strand, counting down.
TCTCTTTACTTCCTCGTGATTCTTACACTTTGTTTCTGACTTTAGTCATCTTGGCAATTTCATTTAAAACGTTCAGTGGTAAAAAAGAGCATTTTTAGGCCAAGTCAATCCAATGCGGCATTAGACGAAGAGTATTATTTTAGACACAGACATTTTTAGTACTTTTCAATCTCATTTTCTAGTACGTATACAATTTTACGCATATTATAGTTTATTAAAATCATTGACTGGTACAGTATAACCCGGATATAAGAGAGTTGTCGGGACCGGAGAAGAAGTCTCTTATATCCGGGTTTCACTTATATCCGGATTTGGTCTATTTTATATATATTAACTCAGGCTCTAACTTGGGACCAGAGAAAATCTCTCTTATATCCGGGTTTCTCTTATATCCGGGTCTCTTATATCCGGGTTACACTGTACTTGTGAATTTCAAGCACATATAATTTAAGCATTCCAAAACACATCCCAAATGAATCTACGAAGAGAAACACTGCTCCTGTTTTCCTTTTCCAAAGACAGTGAACCGATGGTGACATGACACGGGGATTTACATTTTGGTAAAAAAAAATCAACATTCTCTACCAAGTATTCCAAGAAGTAGTGTCGAAACCTTTCCAAAACGGAAGCTATGAATGAAAGCAGTGATTACAAATACTCTGAATCCATCATAAAAATTAGGATGTGGAATTAATAAATGCTAAAGTCTTCACTTAATAACGTAATAGCCTAAAGCGATTAAAGTTTTGAAGAATTTTAAAAAGATTTTTGAAACTTTATAAATTATTATAATTAAAAAAATAAAAAGAATTCTCGTAAAAATTCATTATTCATCGAAAAAAAATTTTCTTCAGACTATAATGTCCTTTATATATATTATAAAAAAAGTCTATTTAATTGAATAATGGTTTTATTGCAGTTTTTATTTTACTATTCGGAGATTTTCGGAAAAGCAGTAACTAAAAAAAAAAAAAAAAAAAAAAAATAGATGATTTACATTCTCCAAGAAGTGTTACGCTTAACTAATTTAACTTAACTTTATTTTAAAGTTTGCAATCAGAATTTAATTCCAAGAAATTTCATGAAATTAAGTGAGTGGGAGGATAGCAGATGTAAAAAAAATATTTTACCAAGATTTTCTAAAAATAATAATTTTAAAAATAAATTAATTCATTTATGAATAATTCCTGAAGGTTTCATTAACATCTGACAATTATTTGAATTTTGCAAGAATTATCAAATTAATTTGTTATTTTACCGAAAAAAAAAATGCCAAAATTTCCATAGTCAGCTCTGTAACACCGTTGACGCATAAAAATAAGATTAAAAAAAAAATTTCGAATGTGTTAGAAAAGATTAAATTTTTTTAAAAAAATAATTAAAAAATTCTTTGTTCTTTCCTCTTAATAATAACAAATATTTTGACGATAAACCTTTTAAGTTATGGGCCTTTTTCATCATGCTATGCTCTTATTTTAGCGAAAAAGTGGAGGTACCTATACTAAATACTTCAAATACCTTTCATATAGGAGATAAGGAAATGGAACATAAGTTTGTTTTGTCCAGTGCAGCAAGATGTAAGCAAGATGCAGCAGACTTGTTTTGTCCAGTGCAGCAAAGATGTAAGCAAGATGCAGCAGACTTTTTTGTCCAGTGCAGCAAAGATGCTACGAAGCCAAAATAACATAAGAACACGAGTCATGTTCTTAAACAGCTCGAGACTTACATATGGATGTCATGCATCACGCCCAACCAGTTCAGAAATGTCTAAACTGTAACTACAACCGTTTTCTGATGTAGGTGCTAAAGAGGACTGTCCTTCTTCTAACCTCGTGGACTGGGGCTACTAGTTCAAAAACAAAGAACTATACCAAATAACAGAAACCACATCACTTTCGACTATCAACAACAGCAACAACTAAAATGGATAGCATATGTAACTGGAAGAAAAAATAATGACGCGATCAAGATGTTGATATTCCACACTATTTCAAATAAAAGGTTAGGAAGGAACCCCCCATCAATACTGGAAAGAGCAATTAATGAACTTGAGAAACCTATTTTCCTGAAAAATTGTTTTAATAGAAAGATTTTATAAATTTCAATCGTGTGTGTATTTACGTGTTGTTGTATTAGAAACACGTGTGTAACTCCTGGTAGAATATTAAAAGGTCCAACTACATGAAAATTGGCGGACTTAATTTGTCCAACAGAAGATGAAAGAAGACAAACAAGACAGATATATATATATATATATATATATATATATATATATATATATATATATATATATAATATATATATATATAAAACAAATATGTATAGACATAACATTGTGTGTGTTCTTTGGTGAATGTTTGTAATGTTTATAGCGTTTTCCGGAAATGGGAAACGCTGATCTTGTTGCTGAAATGAAGAAGAAAAAGAGATTTACCCCACCTCTACGCGAGGTGGAATGCGGCACGAAGCCTGATGGAAAAAGGGATCGATGCAAGAGGTTGCCTGGTATTTATAGCATGGGGAGAGAGACCCCTAGTGAAGAATTAGGGAACTAAGGAGGAGGTAACTCCTACAATATTAACATTACTAATAAGAGAGGGCTTGGCGAATCTAACACAGGGGACGTATTGAAAACAAGGGAAGCAGTGAGTAGACTCTCTCTGAAAAGAAAAAATAAGGATTGACCGTTAAGGCTGGTAAATTCATTTGCAATGAAGCTAACAATTTTTATAATATCTCTTAACTGCTGTTTTTGATGCTATCATTTGATCCAAATGAACGTAGACAAGTAATGTGTTAACTTTTTTTTCCATTGGTGATCAATAAGTAGAGGCAGAAAGATTCTTTGTTTTTTTCTTCTAATGAAAACAAACAATATAAAAGCGTGAGAAAATGAATAGGAAGAAAAGATAGAAAAGGTAAGAAGAAAAGAAAAAGAAATAAATGTGAAAATAAAAAAGATAATGACAAAGAAGAAAAAAAGAGCCGTTGCCGAAAGGCGACAGCTAGTATTGTGTTCCCCGCCAAGATATTTGGGTGGTCAGTAGCTTACTTGGCGAGTGACCGCCAATACTTAAATAATAAGATGTGTAAAATGATTTCTAAAAAGAAGTCAATTTACACATCGTGATTTTCTTGCGTCACAATCTTTCGACGGTTTTGATGAAAGGCGTTAAAATAACGCGGGGAGAGTTGTTATGTCGGCAATCACCTAGAATGAAGACAGCAATTATAAGAAAGAAAGCAAAAAAAAAGAGAGAGAGAGAGAGAGAGAGAGAGAAAGAAAGAAAGAAAGAGAAAGAAAATAAAAACGAAACGAGAGTGGAGGAGAAAACGATGAGCAGAAGTTACTAGAAAGAAGAGGAAATGAAAAAAGATAGCCAAACAAAAGAATCGAGAAAATGGAAATTGGGGAGAGGGACGTACGCAAGAAAGAAAAAAATAAATAAGAGAAAACAATGTCAGAGGAAAGGATTTGTTCAAGAAGAAGAAGAAGAAGAAGAAGAAGAAGAAGAAGAAGATTATTATTATTATTATTATTATTATTATTATTATAAACTCCATTTGGAGTAAGTGAAGGAAAAGAAAAGAAAATTACGAAAAGAGAAGCGAAAGAGAGAAAGGTAAAGAGGAGAGACAGGATAAGATTAAAGAGAAAAATTAGAAATAAGTCGAGAATGCGAAAGAAAAAAAGAAAGAAAAGTGAGACTTAAGTAAAATAAAATAGAGAAGTCAAATAAAAAGAAGAGAAAGCTGACGTTGATGTCGAAAATTGATTATGTAATAAAAATGAAATTAGTTTTATTACAATGATAGAAATCGACTAATTATGCGATATTACACATGTGTTGGCAAGTCGTAGTCAATACAGTTGAGTTATGAAAAAGAAGCGAATAAAAATGTGTAAATAAAAAGTATATGTGATAGCAATTTCAAGTGTGATGTACCGTTTTGAATTCTAAGAAATTATAAAACAAATTACGAGTGAATTTACTAGTTACAGTAAGAAGAGCAATCTTTTACATCAAGTTTATATTAGTTGATATATGTTTGTGAGATTATACAGGGCATAATGGAATAAATTGTTGTCTAAATTACGCAAAACTGAAAAGTCACAACCCGATCAGCTTGGCTGGCCATTCAGGCCGACGGTCCTGACCTACGGAGAGGATATTCACAGTTAAAGCAAGGGATATGCCCTTCCAAAAAATTAACTAACATCAAGGACATAAAACGCTATCTAGGCGTTGCATCAATTGCAAGAGACAGTCTTGTGGTACGCCATCAGGATCCGCTTCATCCCACATTTGAATGCATTATCATACCGCGGTCTGTGCTCGACGGCTTCTTGTTCTCGCTACATATCTCACTGGATCACCCAATTCGCCATCAGTTACTACTTGTAGAAAAACGACATTTTTATGCACTAAATTAAAGTTCCTGGTACAGCAATCATCCGAGGTTCCTACGGATATGTTCGGATATTCCTACTCTGCTGATGTTCTGAGACGCAATCAACAGCTGATACTTGTTTGAGGGAGCGTGTATCATCATGACTTGGTCATATACCAAATGAGAAGGGTGACACACTCCGTGTACCTATTCTGATAATGATCTTAGACATATATTCTCTTGACGGACCCCCAGCCATAATTAGTGCAGATCCGGCCCCAGGGTTCATCGCGCGACAGACCGATAACATGCTGCATAAGTTTCACCTAATAGAACGTGTGAAAAACATTAATAAAAACCCAGTTGCAGAGAAAGCCATCGGCGAACTGGAGGAAGAGCTGCTAGGCCAGGATTCCTGTGAAGCCCAGGTGTCCGAACTATCACTGTAGCCACATCTCGCCTAAACGCCCGCAATCGATTCACTGGCTTATCTGTCCGCGAACTATGGATACAATGAAGCCAATTTATGAATGGACAGATACCTGTATCTAACCTGGAAGTGATTACAACCAAACACACCTTTCGTGAGGACAATCATTCAGCTAGCTCATTCTCAAAGAGTCGGAAACTATTAGATGAACAGTCACTACACCTTGGCGACCTTGTCTACTTATACTGCAATCAGGACAAGTGAAAGGCACGGAATTGTTACATTGTAATATCGATGGAGGGCGAGTGGTATTACATCAAAAAGTCGTCCGGCAGACAAATCCGGGCAGGTTCGTAAAATGAAGAAAGTAGAATGCTATCGCGTCCCATATGCGACATATCACTACCCAAAACCACTAAAACCTCTCAGAAAGGTTCGACGAGGAACAGGAGGAAAATCAACAGATTGGTGTTGAACCTGTTGAACCTATCACCAATTTTATCCGAGCCTGCCAATTTTGATCACGGGCCGGATGAACCTACCTCACTTCTCGGTGTTAACCACAACACACTCTGTCCCGAGAAAGAACCACGAAGAGGTACCTCCATGAGATCGCTAAAAAACGTGCATAGCATGATGAAAAAGACGCCAAACTTGACGAAAACAAAATTTTATCGTCTAAATGTTTATGTTATAAATGAAGAAAGACCAAAGTTTTTTTTTTAATTATTTTTAAAATGTTTTCCTTCTTTTCAGAACATTTTAAATTTTGATTAAAAAACCCTTTTTTATCTTTGTATCACCGGAACTAGTAAAATAACAGACAATTTTTACTACGTTTTTTTTTTTTGTATGACACATTAATTTGGAAAATCTTGCAAAAATAAAAATAATTGTTTGATGTTAATGAAATTTTCAGAAACTATTCATAGATGATGGTAATTATTATAAATATGTTGTTTTTTTTTTTATTATGGCAGAAAATATTTTTTATATTTATTATCCCCCCCGCTCCCCGCAATAACCAATTTTATGAAAACTCTAGATCGAATCCAGTTTGGTGATTACAATAGTTAAAAGCACAAGGCTTTGAGGAATGCAAATCATGTTTTTTTTTTTTTTAATTGGACTCCCCTACTACCCGAAAATGAGCTCTGAATTGTAACATACAAAACTCAATAAAACAAAGATATTATTTAATTTCAAATGCTTTTATTTGCTTTTAGTTGTTTTTATGAATATGGACAATATTTTCTGAAAGCAAAAAATGGTTTCGATGAAAAATGAATTTTTAATACAATTATTTATTTTTTTAATTATAATGGATTTTTACATTTAAGTTGTTAAAATATTATAAAATTAGTTAAAAGCCGCATCGTGTTTCCTAAGTGTCCTTTTTTAGCGCGTTGTAAATTGTATCATTTTGACTAATCAGAAGATCCGCAGCAATTAAGAAATGTAATTTTGTGTTTATAATCGGGCTGTAATTATAAAGTACGGAAGACCAATCAGAATACAATTAAGTTGCGTTATTTGAGTTAAGCATTGTTCTCCGCTGTTAAGGCCTTTATTTTTACGAAACACGTGTGGAGAAGTTAATTTGATTTTTCAATTTCAACTGAGAAGGGTACCTACAAGTATCAGTATCATCTTATGAAATTTATATGATCTTATTTTTATATTAATCTCAGTTATGACATTTTTCCATAAATGAAATATCAAAATTAATAATAAAATGAATGGAAATACAAATAACACAGTAAAATGTAATAAATGTACATAAAATTATAGTATTTTATGTACACTTCTGATAAAATTTCATAAGAAAGGTACCTATAAATTAATTAGATACCTTTCTAATGAAATTTAATCTCACTCTTAACAGTTTTATTTTTTAATTTCTTTATATTTTCCATAAAGCATCGTAAACGTAAAGATGAACACTAAGTACAAAAAATTAAAAAATTAGAGCGCTAAAAGTTTAAAAATAACGAGGTAAATAATTTGTTCACTTAAATCTAAATAACTTCACTTCTCTCCATCCGTAGAAGGAATTATCCTCACATAAGCTATCTAAACGTCATGAAAATGTCTTTCGTCACCTTGTCAAGTGATGCCAAAGTTTATGACCTGCTTTGTTTAATTTTCAAATTACATCTTTTCGGCGCAGAAGCTGAGTTAAGCTTGGTTCAAAATATTTTAAATAAACATTATAATTTCTAATTTTCTTAAAATAAGTTTTGAAAAAATGATAATTGATTTTTAAAAGAATTTCAAAGTAAGATTTTCATTTTTTTGTTATAAAATGAAAAAAAAGGGTTATCTGTCAATTTTGTTGACTCAAAAAAAAACAAGATTTTTAACGAAAATTTCGTACGTGCTAGGAACTATTAAAAAATGTACCCCCCCCTAAAATACTTTGATCTTTCCTCTTAATAATAACATGAACATTTAGACGATAAAATTTTGTTTTCGTCAAGTTTGGCGTCTTTTTCATCATGCTATGCTCTTTTTCAGCGATCTCATGGAGTTACCTACATTAATAGGAACTGAAAAACATATTATTTAGGTAAGAAAATCAGCTACTGAAAATTGTAATTCAAAATAGGAAAATTTGCGCTGGGTACTATGGGTACCCATGGTTAGTGTTTTAGGGTTAATAAAGAAGCTTTCAACACAGTCTACCGGGAGTAGTTTCCTTCTTCACCCACTTTCATCTGAATATTGGCGATTGGCTTCAACCACGGCCTCCAGACGACTTCGGAATCTCCTGCAACTCTTCTCAGCGGTCTCCTTGTTTAATTTGGTGAATGCTGCCATAATCCTTGCCTTCATGTCAAATTTGGTGTTACAAGGAGTTTTGTTGGTCTCTCACTCAACTGCACCCCACACATAATAATCTGGAGAGTTAGGTGGCCAGATGTAAAGAGTGATGTGGTCGCAGAAATTGTCTGACAGCCATAATTGCGTTCTCCTGCTTGTGTGGCATGGTGCAGAATCCTGTTGCGAGACATAGGGCCTTCCAGCAGCCACCCTCTTGACCCAGAGCAGTACTACCTTGTCAAGGCACTTGATGTAGGCCGTCATGTTTAGTCTGAGGCCCTCACCAACAAATTCGGGAGTTCTTTTCTTATCAGAACGATCAGAGTGAGTTTTCCGAGCTGCCGTACCTTCGCAATCACCATTAAACTCATCGAACTCTTTCCGAATTATCTGCACTACTGTCCACAGATTAACACCGGAAACACTCTGAAATGTTTGCATTGCAGCTTCCGGCAGTACAGACTTTTCCACATTTTTCTGGTGGAATGAATTGAGTCACGGTGTTCTTTTTTTTCACACGCGGTACTCAGTTGACCCTACTATACTGTGCAGTCGACAAAAGTAAGAAACAAATAATGCGCGTGGGCGAAATTACAAATATAAAATGGCGATAATTTATCCATCGCCCCCTCTATAATTCTTCCAAGGAAACTTTCCTTATTTCATTGTCTCCTTGTAACACCAAATTTGACATGTGGCTCTACACAGAGAATGTGCCATCACTTTAAAAATATTGAATATGCATAGGTAGGAATCTATTATTTATGCAAATACGCACACCCATAACACACACACACACACACACACACACACACGCGCGCACGTGCGTGTGTGTGTGTGTACACCAACACCAATAAAGTTGGTAACAGCTTGGTTTGAAATCATGATTTTCTTAACGTCGTACTTTTAGTTTATTATAATCTTTGTAGCCATATTGGCTGTACAAAGCCGTGAATCTTGTATTTGACACACAACCCCCCCCTCCCCCCACAAAAAAAAACACCGTTCATGCCCAGGAGAACAACTAGGCTTGAAAAACTCTTTTGTTAATAATATATTCTGGTGATTACATTAATGTCTACATTAAGTCACCTAATGTTTACATTAAATAACGTTAACAGATTATATCATCATCATCATCATTGCCATCAGCCAGTGTGGTTTTAGGGTCGCTGCGTGATTCAGCACTTGACTAACTCTCTCCATCTGTCTTGGTTGCGTGCCAATGTCAGTAACTCTGTGGAGGATTTTCCAGTTCACACACTGATATTATCAGCCCATTTTTCCTTTGTCTGCCTGTTCTTTTTGTCTGGGTTGGTTCCTTCTAGAAAAGCAATGGAAACATTGTTGGCTCTTACGTCGTAAGTCACACTATTTTAACTCCCACTTCTTGATGGTGATTAGGAGATTTTCCAACGGGCCTGTTTTTTGTTTGTTTGTTTGATAGTGTCTCGCGTCATTTGTAATGCGGTCTATAGAGGAGATGTCTCGGATGGTTCTGTAGCATCTCATTTCTAATGTTTAGATTCTAATTGAAACAAGCGCCAACTGATCTATGATTTCAGGCAGGTGTTGTCTTTCCAGATAGTTTTTATTTTGCGACAGCTTCTGAAATTATTTCTTTTTCTGAAGTCCTGCAATAGAGACAGGATGTTTAAATTGTTTCACTACATTAAGTCCCTGATCACCGACTTTTATCTTGATTAAGGCTGCCAGGCATCTTTTATATACTGAACATGTCCCGTATTGGATAATTTTCTTCCCTGTCCCGTACTGACCTTTCAGGGACAAACGAAATATCCCGTATTTAGTTTACTTTCAAATTTCGTAATAAAAATATATTTTTACTACCTTCTTACACTTCTTAGTTTTAAGCAATTGTATTTTCTTTTCTAAGAGTCTTTTGATGAAAATAACTCAGATGTAACGAGGAAATTAGTGTTGCTCGGAGTTTGTGCAATACTGACGTGTTTGCAAATTGTTTAGTTGCTCTAGTTAGCTGAGAGCAGTGACACGGTTACAGTTTTGCTTGCCAACCGTCGCGTTGCTGTGCAATTCTGTATCAGCATTGAATCTTAGCTTTGTATTAAATATTTTTCAAATGATTTTTCTTCATAACCCGTTAAAATCATGTTTTTAACTTATGCCTCTCCTGTTATATAATATATTGGTCTGAGTGTTTAGGCATATATAAATTTATATATATTCAAGTTGTCTGAAGATTGCGTAAGCGTGAAACTCGGGTTACGACTAGAGCCACCTTTTCATGGGAAGTAACGCTGTCAAGCGTTTTTTGATCGATCTAGGCAATCTAAGCTTCGAGCACTTTACTGAATAGGTCTTCTCTTTCTTTTTGCAGTATTGTCGTTTTTATTCGAGACTGTATATGCATAAGATTTTTAAGTTTTAGCAAGTTATCTATTGGTTCCGATGTGATACTGAGATCTCCGGAGGTTGATCAAACAAAAAGAGAACGAAAGCAGGAAGAGAAGAGAGTCTACTAATTTGATGATAATTGTTGAAATTACAGTAAGATGGATTGAAAAATTGAGAGGGAAATTAAAAACGAAATGCGTTAAAAAATCGTTTATTCAGATAATTCCAAGAAGAATCGAACCCAGATTTAACTAGACGAAATTCAGTAAGGTTGAGCAAATCCGAAACTTCTCATCCTCCACCCCCACCTCCCACCAATAAGAAAGCGACCATTAAGATATCCGTGAAGATGTCAGGTAAAATAAAAACATAGGTTTCAAATCAAGCACCGAGAAGAAAAGATAATTTCGGCGACATTCGTTCAGAGAAAATTGTGTGTCCAGACATTAATTCAGATTCTCTTGGATGCAGGTAGGAAAAAAAAGATTAATTACGATTTTGAAATGGCCAGGCGCAGGAAGGCTGTGTGGTCTAGTCGATCGTAAAACAAGAGAAAAAAAACTTTCGTTTTAAGGAGAATGGAAGTAGATTTTCTCCAATTCTTGAGTGGTTTCGTCGAACGAAGGAATCCCAATATGGAGCAAGCTGATAGATAAGGACTAATGAATGAAAAACCCTTTTTGTTTTCGGCTGCACTGGAAATTGAATTTATCAATCCAGCACCCCAGACAGCTGGCTGTTAAGAAAATGGAGAAGGAAGGAAAAGAGAAGGAAGAAGAAAGAGAGAGAGAGAGAGAGAGAGAGAGAGAGAGAGAGAGAGAGAGAGAGAGAGAGAGAGATTAGCACCGCTTATATAGAAGCGAGGGTATGAGGCAAAGTATAAAGAGAGTAGGAGTTAAGGAATGGCTTAATTCCTCTGACCACTTTCAAAAGGGGATTGGACAACCTTAAATTTGGAAAAACACTTGAGTAAATGTATTTTTCTATATGGAAATTTGGAAAAGTTTGATAGCTAGGGTAGAAGACAACCGAACCCCAGGCCATAGACAATTCCACTCCTGCCGGAAGCAGGACTCTATATAAGCTGGAGATTTTGGACTCAGAAATAGTTGAGTTGAGTAGCGTTAAGAAGAGACAGAAGAACAGGAAAGAAAAAGACACACCGGAATCCGCATCATTCGCTGAGACTTCCAGATCAAATTTGTCAGACATGAAGACAAGACTTCAAAGGGGATTCCAGTGTAATTTAATTATAAAAACAGGTGGCAAGTGTTAAAACCGCCGTATATAACAAATCATCCATAAACCAAATCGTTGTTACATTTTTAACCCGAGTTAATTCTTTATTCCAAAGGATTCATGTATTTTTTTTAGCTGCCAAAGGATCTTTACTCCAAATTTGCTTCATCAGCGATCTTCTCGCTCTCTGAGAGAAAAAAAAAATCACAGCGTGGTAGAGGAGTGAATGGTCATGAACAAACAAACGCCAGTTAAGTCAAGCGGAACCATTGCTACCATCACGATACGAGCAACAAAACGAGTCACGCGCTAACAAGTGAAGAGTCAGCTAATTGGTTACCGCTGTCTAGGGCCGACGAAAGGGGTACAAATTTGGTTACAGCTGATAAGGGCCGTGCATATATTAACAATCGTTGTTTTTCTTTAATATATATATATATATATATATTTCTGAGATGAGGTATTATGTACATTATTTACATTATTCAGACTATTGTCCTCATCTTTGTCGCCATATCTATCACAACGTTTCGGCCATTGTACGCTCCGGCCTTCTTCAGGTGGTTGGAATGTCGAACTGAACCCTTTATTTCGCTCACTGGGGTAGACTGTTCCAGTTCCATGTGCCATATTTGATGGATGTCAGTAATCAGTTATCTCCTGCTAATTTCCCTCTGAACGTTCTCCATTTAACCAGGTATTGAACTCACACACTTTTGGGTCCTGTCACTGAATCTAACCAACGCCTTTATCCACTGTGCCATGTGTCCTTGAGGACATCTAGGTATGAATTTCTGGGTATTATAAACCTAATGTCTTCAGCAACCATTTTTACCAGTGCTCATATTAATTTTGCTGTTATCATTTCAAGTTTTTACCAGAGCTCATATTGCAACTTTGTTGTTATCATTGCTTTTCTCTGGCACTCCTTATTACTGGTTTTCATATTGTATTTATTTCTATGCTTGGTCGGCTCAGGAGATTTTTGTGTCCTAGCATATGTGCTGATTCCTTAAGTTTACGAATTTTCCAATGGTGTTCCTTGTCTATGATCTCAACCTGATCCCACAGAGGGCGGTGATCTCCCTTCTCTCTCCATATGTGGTCAGCCACGCCTGATTTTTCCACTTCCCCTCATGCTACAGCTTTCTTGGGTTCTTGAAGCCTTACCTTAAGGGGGCGGCCTGTCTCTCGCAGACTGTTTTCTGAGTGTTGTTGTCCTCCTCCTCTTGTACCCGCCTATCCCAGATTTTTGGGGGCTTCTGCCATGTAGCCAAGGTAGTTGTTACATTGTAGGGTACTACTTATACTGACCAATTCTTTATCCAATGTCTCTGGATCGCCACTTATGACTATTTCTCGGTGTTGTAAGCAACGGACGATCCCTTTCTTTACGCTGTATGGATGGTGGGAGTTGAAATTGAGGTACTGTCCGGTGAATGTCGGTTTACAGTATACGGATGTCTTAAACCCATGCTCTGTTCGAGATATTAGAACATCCAGGAATGGGAGTGTGTTGTTACTCTCTTTCTCCATTGTGAACTGTATCGAAAGTCTTATTGAGGTCACATGGTCCAGTAGAACCTGAACATCTTCCTGGTGTGGCCAGAGTATGAAGGTGTCATCTACGTACCTTAACCATATAGTTGGCTTTAGAGATATAGATTCTAATGCCATTTCCTCAAAGTATTTCATGTATATATTCGCCATTGCTGGTGATAATGGCGAGCCCATTGCTAAACCCTCATCCTGTCGATATATGTGTGATCCCATTCCGAAGTGTGTTGTTTGTGTACAGAAAGTCAACATCTCCATCAGATTACCTATTGAAATACTGGTCCGTTCTTCTAGGGAAGAGTTAGAGGCCAATCTGTCTCTGAATATTGAGAGTGCCTCCTCCGTGGGTACCTTGGTGAACAAACTCACCACGTCCAAGCTCACCATCTGGTTGGATAGGATGGGAGCATCTTTGATTATTTCCACGAAGTGGGCGGAGTTTCGGGCATATGAAGGAGACTTTCCGATCAATGGGTCAATTATATCTACAGGGAAGCGACTCAGAGCGTGGCACACAGAGCCTTGGCAACTAACAATCGGCTTGAGTGGAATACCGTCTTTGTGAATCTTAGGGAGACCGTATATGTGAGGTAGCTTGGTGTAACGCTGCAATAACTGCCTATACGTCTTGGGTGCGAAGTGATCCTTGTTCTTGATTAGGATCTGTGACAGTTTGCGTTCCATTTTCATAGTAGGATCCTTTTTCACTTTGCTGTAGCTACCATTGCTAATGAGGTCTTCCAGTTTTCTTGTATAATCTGATTTGTCCATCACTACAGTCGCATTACCTTTGTCAGCCGGTAGTATGATGATGTTTTCATTCCTCTGTAGGGATCCAATCGCCAGCCTCTCCAGTTTTGTTATGTTAGACCTGGGTGGCTTGGCTCTCTCCAAGGTCTGTCTCACTTTCCATCTCAGTTCATCCGCCTGAGCCTGAGGGATGTTCAAGGCCATCTCCTCGATTCTGGAAATGATGTCCAAGTATGGCACTCGCCTGATGGTTGTGGCGAAGTTGAGGCCCTTATTCAATACTGACTCCTCAGAGGCACTCAGCTGATATTGGCTGGTGTTGACTACTGCTTTCACTGGTGGATGATGGACCTTGTGCGTCACCTTCTGATCTTTCAATCTATTTAATTTTTGCACTTGGCGAGCCTCAACTACATCGAATTCATGTCTGAATCCAAGTCATTTTGGATCCTTCTCTGGTCTTCATCATTAGTAATTCTGTTGAAGAATTCCTCGAGCGTCTGGGAGATATGAGCTTGTAGTCGATGTTTTATCCAACGATTGTACTGGATTCTCCCTCGGACAAGGGCGAGTCTCGCTTTCACTGCGACCCGACGAGCTCTCCATGAATTGACGGGAAGTCTTGGTGCCAAGCCTGAAGGGATGAGTTGTAGATGTCTGCATCGGTGTAGGAATGTCAGATGGTTCTCCTGAGCCGACCAAGCATAGAAATAAATACAATATGGGAACCAGTAATAAGGAGTGCCAGAGAAAAGCAATGATAACAACAAAGTTGCAATATGAGCTCTGGTAAAAACATGCAATGATAACAGCAAAATTACAATATGGAGCACTGGTAAAAATGGTTGCTGAAGACGTTAGTTTTATAATACCCAGAAATTCATACCTAGATGTCCTCAAGGACACATGGCACAGTGGATAAAGGCGTTGGTTAGATCCAGTGACAGGACCCAAAGAGTGTCAGTTCAATACCCGGTTAAGGCAGTGGGAAATTAGCATGAGATAACTGATAACTGACATCCATCAAACATGGCACGTGGAACTAGAACAGTCTACCCCAGTGAGCGAAATAAAGGGTTCAGTTCGAAATTCCAACCACCTGAAGAAGACCAGAGCGTACAATAGCCGAAACGTTGTGATAAATATGGCGACAAAAGATGAGGACAATAGTCCGAATAATGTATATATATATATATATATATATATATATATATATAGAGAGAGAGAGAGAGAGAGAGAGAGAGTGTCTGTATGAAAGATTTTGAGAGTATCACGTATTTCTATGTTTTTTAACATTTTGACAAAGTTACGTAGAAATTTATTTTATTGAAGTGACATTTTTGAAAAAAAATAATGGATGTTCGATATTGGTCATTTGGTTTTCGTTAAAATACGTCTCGTCACTTAAAAAAAAAAATATAAAATAGCTTTTCAAAGGTATAAAAACAAAAGTTTGCCTGCATGCAGGGCCGATAAAACGGTCTCGTACCCCCGAGTCTACTACGTCTCAATTTTCATAAAGGTAGTATTCGTATAAAATACAAATTTTATTGTAAGCGAGTGATGTACAATATTGGATCATATGCAAAATATAGGTGAACAACTCAACTAGAAAAAGTGAAAATAAATAGAATGTATCTGAATACGAATTTGGGACATGTCATAATAGATAATTTCATCTTAAATAACAACGTTTTATAACAATTTTTAACATCAAAATGAGATTTTTCTTGTTAAAAAGGTGAATAATTTTATCACATTATGGATAAAACATAATGAATTTTATGTAGTATTTTTTCGGGACTTAGCAAAACAAATTCACAGATTTGGAAAAAAAAAAACCAGAATGACGTCAAAATCTGAAAAAAAATTGTCATCCTTTAATAGACATTTATGCTTAGTTTAATTTATAACGTATATTTTTTTAAAAAATCAAGTTCACCCCAAGAAAAGCAGTAAAAGCACTAAGACACAAGGGGTTATTGGGTGTGGAAGAATTATAAAAAAGAAACATTACAAAGGAACGAGCAGAGAAAAAGAGTAATCAGGAGGACAGTAGATAGCGATTGACATTACCTTTAAATTTTTGTAAATTCATGTCGGCTGGAAAGCATTGAGCCGGAAGGGTGTTAGTTCTACAAGCGAGAAGTGCGAGAAAAGAAACTGTTAGCATAGAACTTACGGTTACATCTCTAGCCAACTAAACTGTATCGATGAGACCTCGCCGCCAATCTAGTACTGCGCTTATATTCATAAAGTCATGGTACCATAGCGAAGATATAAATATATAGGTAGAAAAAAAGGCAAATGTTAAGAGAGCGAGACTCACAAAGATTTGCCAATCAGGTTTCATCTGTATTTAAATTGAATACATTTTTGGCTAATAAATGTAGTATTTTAAATGGACAAACAATTGAAATTTTAAATTTGATTATCTCGCTGTCAGCAAAGCGACGGGGAGCTAACTCGTTTTTATAAAGAATGGACGTGATTCCTATTGTTATTATAAAACTATCTGTTCTCTGTTAAATTAAAGTGTTAATGAAACGGGTAACTAAAGGTGTACACAGTGAATGTAGAAAAATCAAATCTTTAAAATCGAAAGTGGTTTTCTTGAAAAGTTGATTCATCTCATTGACAAACAAAAGTAGATAAGTAGAATTGCCGATCGCTTCTGTCTCGCTGGCCTCGTAATAAACATATTATTTTAGCGCGATATAAGAAATTTGTTTATCTTTTAAAATGTTAAATAAATTACGCAATCTACATACTTGAAATTTTACAGAGAATTGACTTGTTATTAGGCTTCATCAATGCAAGAATTTGAATTATTTTGGTTTGTAAAATTAAAAAATATACGAAAAATTGTCACTAAAATTACTAGCATAATGTAACATACACATATTTCATTGTCACTTATTGTCCTGTTCGATGCCATATTTTATTTAGTGCCTCTATTTATTGCCATATTTTATTTAGTGCTATCTTGAGATTCTGGTCAAAATCCAAAGAAGCATCTGCAATATTATCTGTCACAACCTGGTATCTTGACTTCAATTACTTTTTCACTGCGTTTTTCTCTAAATATTTTCATGACAATTGTTCTGTTGGGGTTTTCTCTATGGTACCTCGATATCATGAATTTAAAATGTAGTTCTAAGTTGGCAGCTTGGGCTCATTTTACCATTGAAATTCTCAATGTAACCATAAGTCCTATTCTAATTGCCTCTTCACTTGCAGATCTCGTTTATGGAACTCTCTTACAATTTTGATTTCCTGTCAACTACAATCTTCAAAAATTGCAACGTCAATTGTCATCTTCTGTTGCATTAAATCCTGTTCTTTTATTGTCCTTTCTCCTCAGTAACGTTTTTTCAGTTTCTTTTACTATCAGCAACCCTGTCGGAGTTACCTCCTCCTTCGATCCTTAAACCGGCAGAGGAACAGGTTATTTCGACCTTGACCTCTCGTTCGTGCCCCCTATACACTGTAAACCTGTGGTAGAGACTAGCAAGTTCCCTTTTTAGTTAAGTTATATTACAAACCTCGTTGTAATATACTTCTAGACATTTTTAGGCCATAGTTCCCTTTAGCTAACCTCGACGTATTTTATTATAGAGACTTTACTGTTAGCTTATCCAATTGACTTGCTGGTCTCCCTTACCACAAGACAGTGGCTTCTCACTAAATTCAGGGTAAGACCAGCCTTTTACCCCCTCCCCTTTTTTGGCCTTGTGCCACAATTTTGTATTTTTACAAAATAAATCCCGGTCGGCGAGACCAACAGCGATGATCCTGCTAACAACCCACATCAACTTCAACAATCAACAGCGATCATCCTGGCAACAACCAACATCAGCTTCAACCCTAACCACCAACAACGATCATCCTAGCAACTACCAACACCAACCTCGACCATCAATGCATGCACTAGAACTTCTTCACCTCTACCGTTCGACCTCCTTATTTTCTTTTCTCGAATAAATTAGCATATATCATATATATCCTCGTTCTGTCGTCTATATTGTTACACCTCGTCAGATTTAACGTCTTCGAAAATGTTAGCGGGCCTCTTGTGACCTCATTCACCCTCTTGTGATACGGGGGTCCGCTACAACCCCTTGCGTCTTAGTGATTTTTGCTTGGGCTGAAATGATTTTTAAAAAAAGACATTCGCTTACTGTGCATTTACTAATACCACATACAATTGTACTTGTGCAAATGTTGTCTGTGTCCAATAAATATATCTACAATTTTTTAATGTCTTTAGAAAGTAAGGAATCATAATTCGCTATAATATTTTTTTTTATTATTATCTCTTAATTGCCATCAATTCTTGGGGCGGGAGTGGAGGAGTTTCCCGTTGTCTTCTCTACAATTTGGAATTCAGAATTTTCCTTTTTCTAAAACTGGTTGCTATGGAAGGCTGGTTAACTCAGTCTAGCGTTTTTTTAAAACATAACAGAGAGAGAGAGAGAGACAGACAGACAGACAGACACAGAGAGATGAGAGATCATGACTTTCGCAAATGAATTTGTGTGAAAGTGAATGCAATAGACAAGCTCGGAATTTGAACTCGACACAGATTCCACTTTCCGCTTCAATATCCATTATGCTTTCCGAATAGCCAAATATCAAAATCAAAATAAAATAAAGAAAAATATTCCAACTCACGTGCCCTCTAAAGAAATTGGTAATAGAAACTGATATATATATACCAGTTTATTTCTGATGTGTTGACCAAGTATTGTTTTTAAAATTAAATTTGAATTTTATTTCTTAATGATAAAAGAAAAAAAAAGAATGTCAAATTTAAATGTTGAATAGAATTGAATTGTTTTAAAGGAACACGAATATTTTAAAGCTTTGAAAACTTGAAATAAGGATGCAAATTCACGAATGAGACAAAAAATTCAACCACCATTCAAGTTAGATTAGAGAGTTAATATAAAGATTTAAAGTTGTTCAGATTTAAAGTTATTCGCCTAATACAAAAATAAATAAATATATAAAAGAATTGGAACCGATGATCAGAACTATAGTGGATAAGATAGAAATAAAATTCACTATAGAGAAATACGCAGCGGCAATTAAATGAAGAGTCATGACAAGAGATGGTATTGAACTCTTAGACATAAAATAGAATCAAAGTATTAACTATAAAGCAGAATCATTAACAACAAAAATTAGGATACACGAATGAGACATTAAAACAGAAGGAAAGGAAAGTAAAATTAAGTTTTAAAATGGATCTTAGTAGGATAAGATATGACATTAATAATCAAACTATATTGTAGACATTTAATAAAAGGGGCTTATCATTTATGGTGTACACAATTCTGCCTTACCTAGTAAAAGAGGATTTTCAATCAGTGGATAAACGAACCAGGAAATGACAATGCATAAAGTTTTCCACGCTAGAAATTTCACCATCAATACTTGTAAAAAGTAACGTGACGGAAAAAAAAGTTTTTGTTCAAAATGGAATACACAAAATATTCTCAACAGAAGAATGAAAAAATCATGGAAATTGTTTGAAAAAAAATCCCCCCAAAAACAGAACAACAAGCTAAAAAAAAAAAATAAACAAATAAATAAAAAAAAACACCACAGAAGAAAATGAGAAAAAGAAAGATTATTTACATGGAATTTAAAAGACAGATAGAAACTATTGCTGGGGAACATTCATATATATATATATATATATATATATATATATATATATATATATATATATGATTTACGCAGAGGAGCCCTGAAAGAGAAAGACAATATTTTATCAGTCCATTCTAGAAAAGGTTCGTCAGTATCAATAATATCAAAGCGAAAATAATCAAAACCTAGAAAAGCAGAAAATATGGACCTCCCCGCCACCACAAAAAAAAGCATATGATAGACCACATCATAACTGAATGCATCAGGGAATACAAAACTAGATACGACAAAACAGTCACATTCCAGGAATATTGCAGCCAACTTGGATTCGGCCATGTACGAGGGGGCGCTGAAAAGAGTACGAGGGGGTGCTGAAAAGAATGTTCTCGACCTAAACAAGAACGAGTTCAAAAACAAAATCCCTTATGTTTGGTCATTTGCTCAGATTTTGGAAAAAGGCTTCGGGCGGGAACTTTTTAACATATTCTCACCGTAGAAACTGTCTTAGTAAAAAGAATATTTTGAGAATTTGAGAGACAGACTTGAGAATCGTAAACGACGGCTTGCAAGATTGTAAATGTGACTCTGTCAACGGGCAGCTCTATGAAGACAATAGAAAAAGCAGAAAATGAGAAAAAAAAAACACCAGAACCTCGCCTAGAAATTCTAACCCTGCTTGCCACTGACTAGAATCAGATCTTAACTCTCTATATATTCCTGTTAACCTCACTTGAATTTGTGTTCAAGACCCACCCCTTTCGCTTCTCGCAACTGCAGTCAATCCACTTAAGTATTAGTAGAATTTACTATATGCATTATTTACGCAGTTGCACTTCTCTTCCCACTCGTGTGTAGGACGCTTTTTTTCCGCTGGGCGAAAAAAAAAAAAAAAAAAAAGAATTAGTTCAAAGTCACTCCCATTAAAGTTTCTTCTTCTCAGTTGTGTAACCATAAAAATCGAATGAGAGAAGTTTCCATTTAATCGTGGGGAGGCGTTTTTATTTGTCTATTCTTATAATCTTCATCTTTAAGGATGTGTGGCATGAATTAGTGTATGGTTGGCTAAGAGGGCAGCAGAAGAGGGTCGAATGAATCTCTTTCAGAGTTAATTTGCGTTAGATTCGAAGGCGAGTCTAGTAATTGAAAATGATTCAATTCACTGAACAAAATCTTAAGAATGATTAAATATATTTGAGGTTTAAGAGACGGAAATTACTTACTGTTTTTCGGAGAACAACATTTCTTCGTCGTACCTTGAACCTAATCCTATTTCCTTTCACTTCTACTTTTGGCATTAGGATTTGTTTTCACCTGAAATCAGAAAGCACAGGTGATGCGTAAGATTACAATTCATTGTTTACTACACTTGTCATGACAAATACATAAATTGGAAGAAAAAGCAAATTTACTTTTGGTCGGAATTCAGCTTAGTATTTGGAAAACCGACTTTTCTTTTTTCTTCTCTATAATAATTCTCTCATCATTCTCCTTTTACAAATATGTCTTTCGCCTTTTCGTCGTCTTTTAAGCGAAAATGGCTTAATCAGTTTATGAAATAAAACATCAAGAATTTAAATAAAAATTAAAAAATATTCCTAGTAGAAATGTTTGTTTTATTTTGTTTTCTCAAACGCCATTCAAAGCATCGACGCAATTGAATGTTTTATTATTTTGCAATTTTAAATGATTGAAAAATTAATTGTAAGTTTTTTAGGTCTTAATTCGTAAAAAAGAACCTCCCTAAACGCCAGAAACTAATTTAGAGGCATTTGTTTTTGTCTATGTAACCCCCACTCTCTTTCACTCTACATATCTCTCTACATATATATATGTATATATATATATATATATATATATATATATATGTATATATATGTATATATATATATATATATATATATATATATATATATGTATATATATATATATATATATATGTATATATATATATATATATATATATATATATGTATATATATATGTATATATATATATATGTATATATATATATATATATATATATATATATATATATATATATATATATATATGTATGTATATATATATATGTATATATATATATATATATGTATATATATATATATATATATATATATATATATATATATATATATATATATATATATATATATATATATATATATATATATATATATATATATATATATATATATATATATATATATATATATATATATATATATATATATATATATATATATATATATATATATATATATATATATATATATATATATATATATATATATATATATATATATATATATATATATATATATATATATATATATATATATATATATATATATATATATATATATATATGTATATATATATATATATATATATATATATATATATATATATATATATATATATATATATATATATATATATATATACGATATATATACATACAGACATATATATGCGTGGCTATATGTTTATAAAGATTGTGTGTGTAGCCTCGCTGTTCAAAACTCTGAATAGAGAAGTGGATCCCCCATAGAGAGAAATAAAACCCAGAAAATTAGAATTTTGTGCCGCTGGCAGAATTTGGTCCAGCACCAGTGATTGGGTTCTTGGTTGGCCGCATTCTGTGAGTTCATTCAACAAACTTCCATCTCCACATGTGTTCTCTGTTATTATATTACAGAAATCTTAGGGGAAAAATATATATATATATATATATATATATATATATATATATATATATATGAGAGAGAGAGAGACAGGAAGAATGAAGAATGAAATTAAAGAGAATGTGTAAAAGAGAAATGGTGAGTGGATGTAATAACAAATGTCTGCTTCGCTCACCCACACAAGAGTAAGGAAAAAAGAAAGTATACTAGAAATAAAAGCTGACTAAATATGAAAAAGAAATTAAGTGAAGAATTCTCCATATGAATGTTTATGTGTGTATGTGTGTGTGTGCGTGTGCGTGTGTGTGTGTGTGTGTTATTGCAAAGGACCCACACATTTCTACAAATAGAATCGCCCTTTCTTATTAGTAAAAGCTTATCACTTGTGTTTTTATAGCACATTTTGTCGATGATGAATCATAAACTAATGGAAACATAACAACAATTTCATGGAAAAAATCATTTTAAAAAATTAAACGTTATTTTAAATTCGATTAGTGAATAAAAATAACAAATTAAGTAATTGAACTTGAATTTCTTACTTTTACTCTGGCCAAGTTTTCTAACTTTCTCTAAATGTTCCTTTTGTTTAATACTTCAGAGAATGAAAAGTTTCATTAGGAATTTTGATGCTTGGTCATTTGGCGTGATTTTGTAAAGAAGTGGATCAAGCAGAGAATTTTTTTCTATGCCTTATATATATATATATATATATATATATATATATATATATATATATATATATATATATACACACACACAAATGCACAAACATATATATATACTTTTTTTAGTGATCCGGTCCGGGTCTTAGAACGCATATATCCTGACGCGATCCAAGCTGGTTGTTGACAACGTTTTTACGCTGATCTCGGTCAGTCAGTCGTAGTCTCGCAGCGATGGTTCAAGACGTGGTGGGTCCTATATTAAAGAAAAAAAAATTCAATACAAAAAATAAAACGAGAGATTTGAGGGGTTAATCTTCAGTTGGTTTATATT